>JASJET010000278.1:1175000-1325000 GCA_034092305.1 Diaprepes abbreviatus
ATAACATAATCGACGGAATTTGGAATATTTAATGACTATTTGATACATTGATTGTTTTAAATATATCAAATAGTCGAAATACAAAAAAAAAATAGTTTTTGTTGGGCGTTGAGCGTAAAGAAAATTGATATTTCTGTTACAAAATAAACATTTATTCTAATAAAAATACTAGTAAAACGCAACGGTAATTTCTAAGTAAATAAGCTAATAGACCACTTTAAAATTAAAAATCATTCTCAAAAATAAACTTTTATTCTGGTAAAAAATAAAAGTAACACGTTCAGTAATTGGAAATTAATAAACAAACAATTTAAATCAAGAAAAACACCTAAAAGTCTACAAGAGGTGTTCAAACAGGCCTCCACTTTGAGCGAGACAATAACCCAGTCTATTGTAAAATATGGTTCGCGTATTTGCCAAAACTTCAGGGGTTATATCCTTAATAGCTTTAAAATATTCCGAACTGTTCGAGCGTTCATATCAAGTTCTTAGGCAATTACGGTACTATTGCAAGGAAAATTAATTTCTGCTAAACTACAAACGTTTGTCTCCCCGATTTGCTCGTTTTTCAGTAATTTGAGGAACCGGTTGTTCCTCATTATTATCAGTGCATTTTTTACAAATTTTTAGACAACCGGTTGTCTCAAATTTTTTAATAATTTCCGAAATTCTAAATTTTCGTATGCTGCGGCCTTCTCTCACCGCGCCAGCATTGGATTACTCATCCGAGGGCCAAACTGGTATATATGTCGATGCTTCTATCTCATTCTGATTTGATGAATAATATAGTATTTTCTTTATTTTACTTAAGAAACGTTCAGTTTCTGGTTTGGATTTTCCAGACCTGTATATATAATATTGTTATTCAATACATTAACTTCAGCAAGATTTGTAACAAATTTTTCTTTTATTTTTTTTCTTAGAGTAGTGCTCTAAACTATTATAGTTATGTCACGATCAGAGCAAAACTAAAATAAAGAATCCGTTCTCTCAGCTTCGTGTCTGCCAAAGTTTTCGATGACCTTTAAAAGGTTAAAACCCAGCCCAATGTTGTAGCTAAAATTGTTGCAATGGGTTCAAGCTGTGTATGGTAATAATATTGTAGATTTTACTCGTATTCTTTTTACGGCAATAAAACATATACAATTTATACATATCCCTTAAAATTGTTTTAAACATTTTTTTTCGAGGATTAATATTTTGATTTAGCTTTTTTTGTGTTTGTGTTGTGTTAAATGTCCTGGCATATTTTTCTGTGTTTCTGCATTTAATCTATTCTGCAAAAAAAAAGGTTTGGGAATACCCTTCAATCCAGGTGTGGATCCAGGGGGGGGGGGGGGCAATAGCTGCGAATTCAGAAAAATAGACCCGATTTTGCCTCTTATATTAAGAATGCGTATGTTGCTGGCATCTCTCACCCCCTTACCGACAATTTTTTTTGTTTGCGATCACCCCCACCAAAAAAAAAAAATCGAATTCAGAAAAATAGACCCAACGACCCTGCCTTTTACGCTATAAATGTGAATGTTGCAGACGTTTTCCTCCCCCCGTCGACAACTTGCTTTCGCTTGATATACTGTACTTTTGTGATATCACCCCCCCCCCCCCAAGAGAGACGCTGGATCCGCTCCTGACTATGGGCACTTGATCCTGCTTAATATACCCGAAATAGATATATTACAACTTATATAGAAAAACAATATTTAAAAAAAAAATAATAAAAAGTAAAAGACATTTGGATATTTAAAAAAATAAAAATATAACTGTCGGTATTACGACCGAATACCGATCCACAATAACATGTTTAAAAGGGTAATGCAACAAGCTATCCATATATTTAAATAATTTGCAAAGAAACTTCATTTTTGATACTTTGCCAGCAAAGAATTAAACTGAATCCATTGCCAATGCCAGATGACATCTTCAAACGCAACAGTAAAAATGCCTTCGACCTAGAAATATTATTTTTATATAGATTCCAAGTTTCGAAAATCGAATAAGACAGTTAAATTAACTAAGAGTATTTTAGAAATTGAATTATTCCTAAAAGAATCCAAATTTTGAAAAAATATTTAATTATTCCGATAATAAATTATTTTTCTAAAAAAACTACACTTCAAAAATTTGCACAAAAAAGGAAAAAATAATTTACAAACTGTTTTAAACTGCAATTAATTTAATAATTAATTTTATGTGAATTGATGTTTTTCTTAAAAACATATTTAAAAGTTGGATTTATCACAGAGTAAAAAATATAATTGTTTCAGGTTCAAAACCTACAAACAAAAATAATACGATAATCGAACAGTTTCTTTAGTTTTTTAGGTTAAGACGTTGTTTTTTTTTTTCATTAATGTTTCAGATAGAAGAAATTACGATAAGTTAAAAATACAATATAATGGTCAAAGGAAAAACAAAGTTGATGATGATTCCAGTAAATCGAAACGTAACTAAAATTTGACTAAATAAACGTATTCTTCATAAAAAGTGGCCTTACAAAAGTATTTACAGATTTAAAAAATATTGGGAATTAAAAAAGTTATAGCCGATCTAAGAAAATGTAACATTTTATTTTTTTTAAAAAACGCAAAAAACATATATATATATATATATATATATATATATATATATATATATATATATATATATATATATATATATATTAAACATAACTAAGTGTACAAAACAAAAGACTGTTTACACAAGGATTAATTCCTTTTATAATATGTAATAATGCTTTTGCAGCATGTATTTCTATACCAAAATTTCTTGTAGTGATTAAATACAAGGAATAGTTAAAATTAATATTGCAAAATGACAAATCTGACCTCAAAAGAGGCGATCTATATCTTAATCCCTATTAACGAGGTTGGTCAGGGAGAGCGTAATGAATAAACTTTCAGAACTCTTTTAATATAACTAAGCTATAATGTTTTGATAGGAACAGCAGTCCCAGTTTAATTTTAATGAACGGGAATCCAATATAAAGAAAAATTTACATTTACATGCAGAGTATGTCTATTTCCACAGGGTGATTTTCCGGGAATTTTATCGATCGATTGTGGGAAAACTATAATTAGGAAGAATCTGAAAATTTGACAGTGTACTACCTGCATGGGGAGTAGGTGGCTAAAATATTTTCAAGATGGCGGCACCTCCGGTTATACCGGAAGTAGATATCAACTAGCTTATTTTAAACTGAATACCCTATATATTATTGCATTTTTGATTTCGCGTAGAATTCTAGACATATTTTATGTATAATGTTCTATACTTAAGTCTCACCGTTTTAGACATATTTAAATCCAGACTGTAATGCTCCTTGCCTTATAGATATATCCTAAAATTGTAGTTTCAATATTTTCATTATTAACAACTGGTTTATTTCTTTTTCTTTTTGCTTTTATGGATCCAAATTTCTTGAAGTTTTCAATAATCTTTTTAACAATTGGTGGTGTTGGTTTCGGTTTCTTCGGATATCGGATCGCGAATGTATCGCATGTTCTTGAAATAACTCTATCATATTCTCCATAAATAATAAATAAGTTTAAATAATCTTCGTCCGTGTAATTTAATCGCCCCGGTACGATTATTAGTCATGAATGTCAAATGGCAAGAAATAGTGACAATTTTGTAGGGTTTGATTGTTTTATTTTCGCCACGCCTCGCCGTCATGGCCAACTAATAACAAAACCTAAATGCCGTATGGCTTTCTTCCAATAGAAAAATATTGAATTGCCAATATTTTGAAAACTGCAAATTTTTGGAATAGACAACCTCATCCAAAAATACCCTTATTTTTAATACTTAATATGATAAAATTATAAAAATAGGTGCTTTCTATGTGAAAAAATTGACTTTAGACGATTTTTTAAATATAATTTTTATTCGTATTTTTTGACCACGCTGTACTAATAGTTTTCAAAATATCATAAAAATAGTCTTCGTCTACAAGAAAACTAACCCAAATTAAATAATAAAGACTTCCTTATAATAAAAATTTATAGTTAAATCTTAGTCCGCAAACGTCATTTTTGACATAAAAATTTAAATATGTCCAAAACGATGAGACTTAAGTATAAAACATTATACATAAAATGTGTCTAGAATTCTACGCAGAAATCAAAGAAATCAATAATATATAGGGTATTCCATTTAAAATAAGCAAGTTGACATCGACTTCCGGTATAACCGGAAGTGCCGCCATCTTAAAAATATTTTAACCGGCTGTCCCCTATGCACGTTAGTACACTATCAAATTTTCAAATTCTTCCTAATTATAGTTTTCCCACAATCGATCGATAAAGTTCCCAGAGAATCAATCACCCAGTATTCAAGACGACCAATGATACAGTAAAGTCTAGTAGCTCCGTTATTATGAAAACATGAAAAAATATTTTATAAAAGAGCTGTAGAAAATTAATATATCTATGTTTCAAAATTATTTTTCATTATACACCATAATACCGAAAAATAGAAAAGCAAAAAATATATTTTTTTAATAAGATAGATATATTTTTACATATTTGGGCTCCCACAAATTTCTCTATACAAATCTCAAATTAATGTTACTTTTTTTAACAGCGTTGTCAAATTAATAGGATAAATCTACAAATTTTTTAAAAAATTATGACGTTATTAATTTATATGTTATAAATGAGAACAAAATTAACAGTAACTGTTATAGATAAAAGTTAAAAGAATTGTCTAAACTTCTAAAATAATAAAGATTTTGTACAGAGTGTGCTTTGCAGATGTAAAGTTGGTCCAGCAAGAGAATATCCATGAATCATCAATAGTGTTTGCACGTCCTACACTGAGGAATCGCATTTTTTGAACAGCCAAAAAAAAATTATTGAAAAGTAAAAAGGAACTCCTGTCAAGATGAAAAGTATTCAGTCAATGTCAAGAATACACTTTAACCAATATAATAAAAATTTATGGGATTCATTGTTTTCAAACCAATATTTGCACGTAAAAGTGCCAAGCACGGTGGGAAAATTTTTGATACAAGGGTATAACATAAGCAGTCCAGTTTTATATGTCAAGCTCAAGCCTCCAGGTGGCGCTCATCAGCCTTGTCACTAAGTTCTGATGATTTAAATAAATTTTATTTTTTATTAACATTTTTTTCTTATTTAGATATCATAAGATATTAAATAACTTAATTTCTGAAATGCATAGTAATTTTTGATCTATAAATAATTGCTTTCACCTAAAAGTCCTTGACTTCTATCTATAATGTTTATTCAATAAATAGCTAGAATTTGTAACATTATAACTTTTCTAGATTTGCTGCACAATCCGGCAATGTTGCGTATCATTAGTCATTGTACTGTAATTTGTAACAACTGGCGCCTCTTTTTTTCACACATGATATAATTTTGATTTTCAAAAATTTTTAGTACTATTTTAAAGATACTAGTTTGTCTTTGTGAAATAAAGTGAATTAATGGTAAAATATTATGTAATTTAGCAAAAGAAATAATTAATCAAATATATAATAAAGAAAAGGTGCATAGTGGAGTACCAAACTTTGTTGCGACGCATACAACGATATAGTTTTTTTTTCTACCTAGTCATAGCACTTTCGGCTGCTCTATTTTCGTCTGAAATCTCTTTGTCATCATTTGGAGTTGGATTTAATGTAAATCTTTTTAACTATTTTTAATGTTAGAGGATCCAGTCATATATTAATCAAGTCTGCAGTCATCCAGGGAAATACAACCAAAAATACTAACCATTTCATCACATATCAAAACAGATACCTCAAACTCTCAGACAGTGTATGGGATGTCCCGTTTTCGACACTTTTGGGGGGTATTGGAGTTATTATCAAAGATAGAGTGTTCTTACGGTTTCGAGTTTAGTGTTATCCTTTTTAACAAATCGAAAAATTCCGATGTCAAATTTGTCATGGCTCTCTTAGTTTTTAATATACAGGGTGGTTTTGAAAATCATTGTTTTTTAGGCAAATCTCGTATTTTCGTTTCAGTGTGCAGTCAGTTCTATCTAAAAAGTTTAGTTTTTGAGATATTAACTAAACTTATGATTTTTTACAGGATACCCTGTAAATTATTTTAGATATTGATTAAGTATGATTTAGGCTTTTCAAAAATATATAATGTTTTTATTTTATTTTGAAAAACAAGGTCAGAATTCTATATTTTCAATAATTTAATTTATTTAAAAGAGTATGCCATTGCCAATTTATAAGAAACAAAAGGCAGTTTGTTATTATTTATGAAATATTTTTGTTACGTAGGTGTTTTTATTTTATTTTTTATTTATTTTGCATTTACAATTGCCTTTTATGATATGAAAAATATGTTAGTATGTTTTATACAAAGCAACGAAAATCCCCAAGAAGCTTCTGAATTATATTTCAATAGGTAATGTAATTAAATCGTTATCATTGCACTTACCTCTTCTTCAGCCGCGTCCCAAAATATACGTCAAAGAAGACAGGAGAGCAAAAAATGCAGCAGTAACAACTTCATCATCCTATAGAAAAATAGAGGAAGAAGTTAGTGTAGCAAAATCTCACGTTGAAAGAATTTTGAAAAGGTTTAAATACCATCCATATAACTTTCAAATAGTACAACATTTACACTCCGGAGATGATGAGCGCCGAGTAACGTTTTGTCAATGATATTTAGAACAAATCCGCACCAAAGAATCTTTTGTCATCTGGTCTGACGAATGTTATTTGTCCCGTGCGAGAATTTTTAATCATCACAACACGAGGCATTGGCTTGCAGAAAATCACCATTTAATTTTCGAAAGGGCACAACAAGGGCGCTTTGAGGTTAGTGTCTCACAGCACGTAGATACCTAGAAATCCTTGAGGAAATTATTTCAGAATTACTTAAAAAGCTTCCATTTGCCAATTTCAATTCCATTTATCTGTAACAAGACGGTGTCCCGAGCGACAATTCTGGGCTGTTAGGACCATTTATGGACAATAACTTTCCTCAAAGATGGATAGGTACTAATGGGCGAGTGAGATGGCACCTACGATCTTCCGATCTTTCAGTTTTCGGTTTTTTTGTGGGATTTTATGCAAAATCAAGTGTATAAGATACGACATGAATCTATAGCAGCACGTCGTGAAGCAATTGGTTTGACCTTCCAAACTCTTCATAACTGACTTATGATTTTTTTTAAATCCAATTAGAAGAATAACAAAACTGTGCCGCAATTGCATTCGAGAAAACAGCCGTCATTTTGAAAACCATCTTTAAAAAAAACTTTTGGTTGTTTTTAGCTTCAATGTTTTTTTTTTTTGTTTTTATTACTTTAGTTTTATGAAATAGTGTTGTTCTTGTTTCGTTGCAATCAAATTTCAATATTCTGATTTTATAATAACAATGTAACGGGTAATAATAATTAAGTGTTTAGAATTGGAAACATAGAAAAACATTAAAATGAATTTCTAAAGTGTCTAATTTTTCGTATAATTATTATAGTCGAAATTTTGCATTTGTTTCTTATAAATTGGTCATGGCCTACTGTTACAAATAAAGTAAATTATTGAAAATATCGAATTCTGACCTGGTTTTTCAAAATAAAATAAACACGTTTTATATTTTTGAAAAGTTTAAAGTCAAAAATGTAACAATAATTAAGTGTTTAGAATTGAAAACATAGAAAAACATTAAAATTATCTTCTAAAGTGTCCAATTTTTGGTATAATTATTATAGTCAAAATTTTGCATTTGTTTCTTATAAATTGGCCATGGCCTACTGTTACAAATAAAGTAAATTATTGAAAATATCGAATTCTGACCTGGTTTTTCAAAATAAAATAAACACATTTTATATTTTTGAAAAGTTTAAAGTCAAAAATGTAACAATAATTAAGTGTTTAGAATTGAAAACAGAAAAACATTAAAATTATCTTCTAAAGTATCCAATTTTTAGTATAATTATTAAAGTCAAAATTTTGCATTTGTTTTTTATAAATTGGCCATGGCCTACTGTTACAAATAAAGTAAATTATTGAAAATATCGAATTCTGACTTGGTTTTTCAAAATAAAATAAACACATTTTATATTTTTGAAAAGTTTAAAGTCAAAAATGTAACAATAATTAAGTGTTTAGAATTGAAAACAGAAAAACATTAAAATTATCTTCTAAAGTATCCAATTTTTAGTATAATTATTATAGTCAAAATTTTGCATTTGTTTTTTATAAATTGGCCATGGCCTACTGTTACAAATAAAATAAATTAATAAAAATATCGAATTCTGACCTGGTTTTTCAAAATAAAATAAACACATTTTATATTTTTGAAAAGTTTAAAGTCAAAAATGTAACAATAATTAAGTGTTTAGAATTGAAAACATAGAAAAACATTAAAATTATCTTCCAAAGTATCCAATTTTTAGTATAATTATTATAGTCAAAATTTTGCATTTGTTTTTTATAAATTGGCCATGGCCTACTGTTACAAATAAAGTAAATTATTGAAAATATCGAATTCTGACCTGGTTTTTCAAAACAAAATAAATTTTATATTTTTGAAAAGCTTAAATTATAATCAATCAATATCTAAAATAACATACAGGGTGTCCTACTAAAAAAAATCATAAGTTTGGTTACTATTTCAGAAACTAAACTTTTTTGAATAAAAACCCGACTGCGCCAATGAACTATCTTTGATAATAACTCCAGTACCTCCTAAAAGTGTCTAAAATGGGACACCCCGTATAGACTGAATAGGTATTTTTTTTACTTTAAAATTTTCTCCTCATTTAATAACTGTACTCATGTAATAATTTAAATTATTCTCATAAAATAAAAAATTAGATTATTTTCTTAAATGACTTATTTGTAACATCTTGTTAAGCAATAAAGATTTGCAAAATGGTTCGTCATGCAATCTTTCTCCAAAAACTTTAATTTGATATCATTAGACCACGGAGTATCCTTAAGAAATACTAGTGTTATTTTTGTCAACAAAATACCCTTAAGATGTATTTAAACTTTAAGAAAAGAAATTATATTTCTTATTTGTCCTCCATTCTTTTTCAAACCATAAACCATTTATGAAAAAAAAAAATCAATTTAAACATAGATTTTATGAATGGTTGTCCTATTATCTCTCATTTTCCTAAATAGATCTAAAATATAAAAGCCGTGATAAAAGGTTAAGGTAACAATCGAAGCATAATATTTTAATTTAAAAAAATGCCTAATTTTTTTTTAATAAATCATTTTGTTGTGCAAAATTAAAATTTACCATCAATATATATATATATATACACTAAGATTAATAGATCTTTCATACAAGTGTTTTTATTGGCAATCTTTTAGTAATGAAATGAAAATAAAAAGAAGAAATAATTTACAGAAAAGGAAATAGTGAATGCGCATAGAATCTTAATTGTCCTTGGAAA
This sequence comes from Diaprepes abbreviatus, assembly GCA_034092305.1. Lineage (NCBI taxonomy): Eukaryota > Metazoa > Arthropoda > Insecta > Coleoptera > Curculionidae > Diaprepes > Diaprepes abbreviatus. The sequence continues at coordinate 1,184,403 of JASJET010000278.1, forward strand.
GATGGTTATGTATGTCATTTTGTGAGGTACAACATTCATGAACTCAAAATATTTATGTATTTAGTTATTTTACAGCTAAAATCTGAAATAAACTAAATAAATTTTACTTTTACAATGTTACTTACTTTGATAACAAAACTCGCTTATTACAACTTTGAACGAGTCTTTTTAATATTCACAATTCGCAGCATAATCACAAATCCAAGTCTCCTTTCACGAAATTTCGTAAAACTCTTATTTTTATACGTAATCGGCATTAAAACGAAAATATTAAATCAGGACTTTTGCTCGAATTTTAACAGGGATGCCTGACGGCGTAAATTGTACGGCGGAATCGTCGGGACCATAGTAGTAACTTCTCGAGCTCAATCTGGACGACCTGGAGCTCGGTCCCATCACTGCTGGTTGCCATGTTTAGAGATCCCGAAGGTGATAATCCAGAATTTCACTCACGGCACCGCTTCGCGACATCGGATCCGGAAATCGGCGGGCGTGGAAGAAACGGACCAAGTTAGAGGCTGATGACGGTCTGAGGCTTGATCAATAAGGCGCGCGGTCCAAATCGCACAGCATCCACTATTCGGGCAGTGGCGTTTGCGAACGTCGCATCGGAAGAATTTCGCGCATAGTCGTTTGCTGGGAAAATTGGAAATTTGAATCCAATTTACTGGATATAGGGCGGTATTATAGGTCAGGTTCAAAAAAACAGCATGTGGCCCGAAGAGCATCCAAACGAGCATCTGAAATCGTTGTCATACCTACTTTACTTTTACTTTCTCTTCTTACATAATATTTTGACCTAGAAGGAGCCCGAAAGGGTGTAGCCGAACATATATTTTCGTTATATTTTTTAAACACCTGATAAATATAATATGAAAAGAAATTAAAATTATTATAGTAACAATATAAATCAAATCACTTACATAAAAATAAATTTGGACAAGTTCTCCTTCGCCTGCTTGTTTGAATTCGCATCTACAACAAAGAGAGAAAGAAGTTCATTTCCGATATCAAACGTTAGAAAATATATTTGCGGTAATTACTGGAATACTGAAAACATTAAATTGTTCGCTAATTTTTTTCTCAAAGAAAAAAATTTTCACTTTCACATCGTATTTTCCGATTTAATCCTTTAAATGTTGCCACTTCCATATTTGCACATTTTGAAATATACAGTTTCGACACTTTTAGGGGTTATTGGAGTGATTATCAAAGATATAGTGTTGAGGTTTTCATTTTAGTGCCCTACTTTTTAACGAAACGAAAGATTTGGGTGTCAAATTTGTCATGGCTCTCTTAGTTTTTAATCTACAGGGTAAATTCCGTAATGTGTCAATTTATAAAAAAGGTAAACACTGATTTTTATATAATTTTTTACGTAAAGTTCAGTGGCGTAGTCAGTTTTTTCTAAAAAGATTAGTTTTTGAAATAAAGGGTGTTTTTATAGAGGTATAGAACTTTTAAATGGAATAAAACAAAGATGAATTTTTTAAATTGACATGAAATTTACTTTATTCGAAAGATAACCTTCTGGCATTATAATTTAAATATGACTTCTGGCATATGACCGCCACGGCTGGCTCGGACGTAGTCTAATCTGGAGGTCCAATTTTCGATGGCTTTTTCCAACATTTATGGCCGTATATCGGCAATAACGCGGCGAATATTGTCCTCCAAGTGATCAATCGTTTCGGGCTTATCGGCGTAGACTAGCGACTTCACATATCCCCACAGAAAATAGTCTAGCGGCGTTAAGTCGCACGATCTTGGAGGCCAATTCACGGGTCCGAAACGTGAAACTATGCGGTTACCAAACGTTTCCTTCAATAAATCAATTGTGGCACGAGCTGTGTGACATGTTGCGCCGTCTTGTTGAAACCACAGCTATTGCACATCATGGTCGTTCAATTGATGAACGAAAAAGTCAGTAATCATGGCTCTATAGCGGTCACCATTGACTCTAACGTTCTGACCAGCATCGTTTTTAAAGAAGTACGGACCAATGATTCCACCAGCGTATAAAGCACACCAAACAGTCAGTTTTTCTGGATGTAACGGTGTCTCAACATACACTTGAGGATTATCATCACTCCACCAGCGTATAAAGCACACCAAACAGTCAGTTTTTCTGGATGTAACGGTGTCTCAACATACACTTGAGGATTATCATCACTCCAAATACGGCAGTTTTGTTTATTGACGTATCCATTCAAACAAAAGTGAGCTTCATCGCTAAACAAAATTCGCTTATGAAAATCGGGATCAACGGCAATCTTGTTTTGGGCCCATTCACCGAATCTACGCCTTGCTAGGTGATCGTGTGGCTTCAATTCTTGCACGAGTTGGATTTTGTAAGCACGCAAACCAAGATTTTTCCGCAAAATCTTCCATAAAGTGAATGGACACATATCCAATTCCTGTGCACGATGGCGGATAGACTGATTCGGGTCTTCCTCTACGCTACGCTCTACAGCAGCAACGACTTCTTCTGTACGCACTGTACGACGTCTCTGTGGATGCGTATTATCATTTAGAGTAAACGTGGTGCGAAAACGTTCCATAGTTAATCGAATTAATTGCTCTGATGAACGATTATGTTGACCGTAAAATGGACGTAGTGCGCGATACGTATTTCGAACAGATCCATGATTTTCAAAATAAATTTGCACAATTTGGAAGCGTTGTTCAGACGTCAGTCTATTCATGTTGAAATGCCAAACCAAACTAAACATAAATCACTTGACAGCTGACAAAATGGCCGCCAGTTAAAAAAGTGTTGCCAACTTAAAGTTCTATACCTCTATAAAAAAAACACCCTTTATTAACCAAACTTATGATTTTTTAAATTGGTCACCCTGTATATTATTTTAGATATTGATTAAGTATAATCTAGGCTTTTCAAAAATCTATAATATGTTTATCTTATTTTGAAAAACAATGTCAGAATTCGATATTTTCAATAATTTGCTTTATTTGTAACAATAGGTCATGGCCAATTTAAAGAAACAAATACAAAATTTTGAGAAAAATAATTATACTACTTTTAAAGTTAATTTTGATGTTTTTCTATATTTTCAATTGTAAACACTTAATTATTACATTTTTTACTTTGAACCACACTTTATTATAAAACCAGAGTATTGAAATTTGATTACAAAGAAACAAGAACAGCATTATTTCATAAAATTAAGTAACGAAAACAAAAAGAAACACTGAAACTAAAAGCAATCAAGGGTTTTTTTAAAGATGGGTTTCAAAATGACAGCCGTTTTCTCGCATACAATATCGGCACAATTTTGTTATTCTTCTAATGGCATTTAAAAGAATCATAGGTCTATTATGAAGAGTTTGGAAGACCAACCAAATGCCTCACAAAGCTCCTCTATAGATTCATGCCATGTTTTATACACTTGATTTTGCATAAACCCAACAAAAAAAAATCTAAAACGGAAAGATCGGGAGATCGTGGGGGTCATCTCACTGGCCCATTGGTGCCTATCCATCTTTGAGGAAAGTTATTGTTCAGAAATAGCCTTAACAATCCAGAGTTGTGACTCGAGGCACCGTCTTGTTGAAGAGGAATGGAATTGAAATGGGCCAATGGAACATTTTCAAGAAATTCTGAAATAATTTCCTCAAGGATTTCTAGATATCTACATGCTAGATCCCTAACATGAACAAAAAGGATCGCCAGATATAAGAAATTATTCTAATAATAACGCTTTAAATACATTACCTATTGAAATATAATTCAGAAGCTTCTTGCGGGCTTTCATTGCTTTGTATAAAACATACTAACATATCGTACTTTCCATAATTATCATAAACGACCATTGTAAATGCAAAATAAATAAAAAGTAAAATAAAAATACAGACGTAACAAAAATAATTCATAAATAATAACAATCTGACAAAACTGTGAAGTTTTGGACATCTGCCTTTTGTTTCTTATAAATTGGCCATAGCCTACTGTTACAAATAAAGTAAATTATTGAAAATATCGAAATCTGATCTTGTTTTTCAAAATAAAATAAACACATTATATATTTGTAAAAAGCCTAAATTATACTTAATCAATATCTAAAATAATATACAGAGTGTCCTATTTAAAAAATCATAAGTTTGGTTAATATCTCAAAAACTAAAATTTGTAGAAAAATCTGACTGAACTCTACGTAAAAAACTCTATAAAAACCAGTTTTTACCTTTTTGATAAATTAAAGCATAACAGAAGTACGAGATGTGCCTAAAAAACACAGATTTTCAAAATCACTCTGTAGACTACAAACTAAGAGAGCCATAACAAATTTGAGACCGTGGAATCTTTCTTTTCGTTAAAAAGTAGTAAAACCTTTGACAATAACTCCAATACCCCCTAAAAGTGTCGAAAATGGGATACCCCGTACATGGTAAAATAAAGGCAGTAAGTCATATAACAAAAAATCGAAAACTCAATACTTCTTGAATCACAGCCTTTCAAAGTTAAATTTTGTTTCTAATTTTTAACATCTTGCAATTAGTTTTTAACTTATCAAGTTGATATTTGGCACAGAGGAGACTACCCTTAATGAATTTCATGATTCTGGTATAAAAATGTTCCTCTACTGCGCCACTTGAGGTCGCTTTTCCTGAAATTCAATTTTTTTTTCACATGTCTTTTTTGTTTTGATATTAATTTAAAAAAACGACCTATCATTTTAATGATTCAGGAATACCTATTAAAAATGGTACACCTTATTCCAGTCTATCAACCAAACCTTTTAGGCGCAAATTGGAATTAAAATTTTTATTACCAGTAAAATAATTTTTTCCAATAGAAGCAAAAAATCAAGCCATCATGCATCAAATTTAGTCAAATCTGAAAAATATTTAAGTTTTATTTGATAAAAAGTAATCAATAAGTAAAATTTTCCGTATGTTAGTAAATATGAAATAAATAAAAGCCTTAAAATTAACACGGTATTTAATAATTTATTTTTATTTCAACGGAAAATCCAATTTACAATTTTGCAACAGTTTAAATAAATAACCAAAATAACATAATTAAAGGTAAGAAAAATCGACGCAGTAATATAAATGATACAACTAACATGTCACAAAGATAAATGGAGAGAGAAAAGTATACATAAGGCAGCTGCTTTTGCCAAAGCTGAACGCAATGCAGTTGTTATAACTTAACGTAAATCATCTGTTACCGAACAGTAACAACTTTTAAGGTCATAAAAAGAAATTAATTTTAAATTAACATAATTAAAAAGGTACTCTTTATTCGAATCAATAAACCACACCGTTTAGGCCTAGTTGGAATTTTATTACCAATAAAATCAGTTTTTCAAATGTAAGCAAAATATTACGTTACTATGCTTCAAATTTACTTAAATCTGATTTCTGAAAAGTGATTTGGCAATTAAAACAACCAAAACAGTTAAATAATTAATTTTTATACTTTTTTAAATTAAATGAAATTTTTAACACAAAATTAATATTTTAAAAAAGGAAAAGAATTTTAATACAAAAAATAATCTTTATTTTTGTTAAATATCACGACGTTTCGGATGGTAGTTATCTCTAGCCGCTTTCAAGTGAAACTAAATAAATCCCTTAGCTACATGCCTATTTATACTAAAAGTAAATGCAATGGAGTGTGACTGAGATAGGTGCAGTCATGCCTGCTACGGCAAAATACCATTTTTTTATGCTGCATTTAGTGTTAGTTTGCAAGTATTAAGAAGTGGTTTCCACAATTCTCTTATATCTAAAGATGGTTTACTAAAACAACTCGGGTTCTGATATATAACCGCGGCTTCTTTGAATTTCCGTTTTCTCCAATGTTGTTCTCGGTGTAGTATTTTAGCTTCAGACAATTTAATTTGGTGTCCATAAGTCCAGGCATGGTTGGCGGCACCAGATTTTTCTGTTTCTCCTCGAGATGTGCATTTATGGTGTTCTTTGATCCTTACGTCAAGAGGTCTCTTTGTTTCGCCAACGTAGGAATTGCCACATTCACATGGTATCTGATATACACAGTTCTTCATGTCCCTTTGAGTTGTTGGTTTAACCCTAGTGAGCCGACTTCTCAGAGAGTTATTGGAATTAAAAACAACGTTGATTTTATATCGTTTTCCTATCGTTCTAACTTTTTCTGAAATGCCTTTAACATAGAGGATGTTCAATACTGGTTTTCGTTCTTCATTCGTTGTCGATATTGTCCTATTTCTGCGTTGTTCTAGAAATTTATTCACTAAATATACTGGGTATCCATTGGCTGTCAGATCATTTTTAATGTATTCTATCTCTTTCATCAAGCTCTCGTTAGAGTTGCAAAGTTAAAGCTCTATCTACGAGATTTCTTATAATTCCTTGTTTGGTGTTGTTGGAGTGATTAGATGAATAATTAAGGTATTGTCCTGTGTGCGTGGCTTTTCTGTAAACCGAAGTTCGAATTTGTCTGCCGTTTCTTTCAACCAAGACATCTAAGAATAGCAATTTATTTTCTACTTCTTTCTCCATGGTGAATTTAATAGTTGGGCTGATATTGTTGAGATGAAAAAGGAAGTTTCGAAGTTCTTTGTAGTTTTCACTACAAATAATAAAAGTATCGTCTACATATCTGAGCCATAACTTTGGTTTCTTAGTTGTGGATTCAATTGCAAACGTCTCGAACCATTCCATGAAAATATTTGCGACCACCGGTGAGAATGAAGATCCCATCGGTAGTCCATCATTCTGGATGTGGAATTTTTCCTTTTCTTAAAAATAGGAATTAGTCAAACAACTTTCCAACAAGTCCATAAATGGCGTGCGGTGGTAAAGATGTTCTTTCTGCTAAGGTCTGGTCTTCAAGTTTCTTTCTTATGATTTTTAGTGACTCCTTAACTGGAACGTTGGTGTATAGGATTTCCACGTCAAAGCTAATAAAATGGTCTTCCGGTTGTACTTCTATTTCATGTATAATTTCTACGAAATGTTGCGAGTTTCACTTGAAAACGGCTAGAGATAACTACTAGCCGAAACGTCGTGATATTCAACAAAAATAAAGACATTGGAAGTCCAACAGATATCTACTACTTCGCAAGAAACATCGTTGTCTATGACCTTCAAACAAAGACAAAAAATAATATTTTAAAAAGGAAAAAGAATTATAATACATTTTGAAAATGACCTCCATTTATTTCTATATATTTCCTGATGCTCTTCAAAAAATGTTGCCGAATTATAACTTGGAATCTATTTAATATTTTTTGACGAAAATCCTGGATATGATTTATGGGTATTTTATAAACGAGAGACTTTAAATGCCCATGGGAAAATTATCGATTGGATTGATATCGGGCGAGTGCGGCACCCAAAGTATTTGGGTGCCGCCTTCGTTCTATTCATCTGACATGGAATGTTTCGTTTCTCCACACATCCAGATTAAATTGAGGAGCACCATCTTAAAGTAGCCAAATAATTAGTATTGTTTCAGTATTTACCAACAATTGTAGACAGGGCTGTGAATTTGCCAGTAATTCCTTGCATTTGCCAGGAATACTTAGCAATGCCAGTAATTTTCCCAGGAATACTATCATGCCAGGGATTTTCCAGGAATAGATTCAGTATTTGCCAACAATAATGGACAGGGCTGCCAATTTGCCAGTAATTCCTTGCATTTGCCAGAAATACTTAGCTATACCAGTAATTTTGCTAGGAATACTACCATGCCAGGGATTTGCCAGGAATAAATATCTTGTACTCTAAAAATTGATAAAATATTAAGGCGAAGTGTACATACGATTGATTGAGAGTATATGAAAATCGATAAGATGCCTCATCTCTAAAATTAAATCTCGCTACTATCTCTTTTTGCCTCTCACATGTAGTTATTTCATTCTTTATTTTATGGTTTTGCAGTCTAAAATTTTAAGGATGGACACTTGTTATCATCTGACTTTTTCTAATATTCAGTTTAATTGAGCAATATCAGCTTTTCCTTATCACACGCATTTTGCCAGGAACTGCCAGGAATAAATATAAAACTTGCAAGTATTTTTCTGTGCAACATTTGACTGCACTGATTGTGGAAGATATTCAGCAGAAAATTTAAATAAGCATTCCAAATTAACGGCCCAAAAAGTGAGGTCCTACAAGTTGGTTTCCTATACATATTTAATGCACCAACATTAAGAGTTCAAAAAAATCTGAAACTACCAAAGAAAGGTGGACATTTGACCCATGGGTAATGTACACTATCTAAACCGGTTTCAAATTCATTGGTTCCCGTCAGTAAGGGACAGACATGTACACCTCGCTGACTCACCATTTGAAAATTGAGTCCTTTAAGCAACTTATATCATACTAAACAAAAAGTTCAATAAGAGTTGCGCCATCTCCCGGAATCTTATGGAATGTATATTGTAAATTCCTTTAGTATTACGATATATGTGAATTAATTTTAATGTACAGAATTTGAAATATCTTTTTAGTTACTTCTTTAAAATTTAAAATACCAGATTTTAAAGGAGATTTTTATCGGAATTGAAACTGAAAAAATAAATCCAAATTAATTACCAAATTTACTCTTTTTTATTTTATACAAGTCACTTAATGAAGTGATTAATTACAGCAAACTGTTGCATATGTTGTAGTTTCAAGTGCCAAATAGGGGTGTCGTATGTCAACAAACTTTTCTGGCAGTGACTCTAAAAGACTACTTAAGGTCGCAAATAACTTTTTAAATAATAAAGGTATATGCAGCTGTTCATTTAAACCGCTTATTGGTTTATATGGGATTCTCAAAAAGTATAGAATAAATTCAAAATTTTAAAACTAATTTTAGAAAAAAAACATTTTTTCCCATTAATCTTATTTCAGTTTTTTTACCTTTAACAAAATCTTCTTATTTACAAGGAAATTCAAAAACCTGAACGAGTTTTAAGAAATTTTTACAAAGAATATCAAATACTTTGCATAGATGGGATATGATGAATTAGAGAAGTTTTCTATTTATTGGGAAATCGAAAAATAAATTATGAACTGGGTTAGAAGGATTACACCATAATTTAATAGTATACCGAAGAAGAAGAAAAAGTCTTCTAAGGTAAAGAGAAGAGATTCGACCTAGACAGATTAAACTCGGAATAGGACTAGTGCTAAATGCACCCAAAGCTAATCTTAAGTAGTGGCGGCTTTTCCTTAAATTTGCAACTTTGTGCAACCCCCAAAGAAATTGTAAATTAAAATAAAACAAATATCCCTCTACTAGAAAAATTTCTCTTATGCAACGCCCTGGACGAGTATTTAAAATGTTGCTTCCAGTCGCACATGACGCTGCCAGTATCAAGTAAAGATTTCTTCTTCAAGCAGCAGTTAAACCAGTCCTTTAGTTCATGTTAGAATACAACCGTGGTGTCTACTGTGCCGGTATTTCTATGCGTGATGTCTACTGTGCCGATATTTTAATTTTTGTGAAAATAACTATGTTTTTACTTTGATCAAGGTATTTTGTTACGTTTTAAAGAGGTTAAAAATGTTTGGCGAAAAATAAACAATCCAAAATTAAGTACTCTGTTCCAAACTGAAGTCAAAGAATTTATAAAATCCATCGTGTATGTGTTAGACATTTTTAAGAATCTTTTGTACGAATTCCAGAAAAGCAGTTAAATGTAATACAGTTCCTGCTCACTATCTTCCTGTATGGGTAAGTAAAACCAAGTGAGCGCTTTTTTATTTTCTAGATAACATGAGCGGCTCGTCGAATGAGGTGCAAGGAATTAAAACTATGAACATGCTGCTTACGTGCATTGAACCTATGAAAATGCTGCTTACATGCATTATATGCACATCAATTAAATTTAGTAATGTTAAACGCTGCATCCGCCAATAAAAATGTCCGCAAATTTTTTTTTCAATTCACAAGGGATGTGTTCTTTTTTTTCAAATAGTCTTCAAATAACTACAGTACTAGATCAAATTCTTAACAAACGCTTACCTCGTTCGGCCCCAACAAGATGAAATTTTAATAAAACAGTTGTTTGTACCGTATTCGAATACAGAGACAATATTCTAGAGAAAATGGAAACAATCTTAGATGACAGCAGAAACGTTAGTACCACGAACCAATCATCAAGGTATGTCAAAATTCTCAAAAACAAGAGTTTCCTTTCATGGTTAAACTTATTTTACAAAATAATGCCTCAAGTTGATTTGTTATTTGGAGGAGTTAAGAACTCATTCCAGAATAACTAGTACACGCCTCATGAGACCATTCTTAATAGCTGATGGCATTATGTGCACTAGCTGCTTTTAAATATGCTTCGCTAAAAAATCTAGTCATTTGATATTGAGAAATTATTCTCCCCACATAACTCCGTTGAAAAACAGAAACTACCTGTTCAAAATAGGTTTTGAGAAGTCCATACACGCAACGGTCCAGAAGCTGCATGCGATGTATTGTGTGAGATGGAAACGAGACGAAAATCACATTATGCTTTGTCGAATATTCTAAAGCCGTAAAAACTTTTTTTTCCGGAGTTGAGCGGGTAATTTCAACGAAATGAAGAAATCATTCTAAGAATTTAAGTTCATTGATCTAGCCATTGTCTGTGCAAGTAGCATTAGTGCCAGGTGGTGCTCCATTCAATAATCTATCAACCATCCTTTTTCTATCATAAATGAAGAACGGGGGTATGAATGATCCAGCCGCGTTACAGCAGCATACGATAGTAGTTAATTTTTCTTTTTCCGCACTTGAAATTATACCTACCTGTTTTTGAAAGCTTATTACTTGTTCTCTGAACCTTCGTCCATATTGTATATTCGGATTGCGTCAGTAGCATGTTCATCTATTTCTGTTTCCAGTAAATTAAAAAATCTGTATACTTGAGGTCTGTTAAAACCTCGTACCCTCACAATTGACGTTGGTTCTGACTGTCTGATAGTCAAATTAGAATGACATACTTTAAAAACCTAGGTACCAGTAATTTCTCGCACTGTCGTCTTTAAAAAGATAAACAATGTTGTTTTTTTCTGCATATTGATACACCAGTTTCAAAAACTCAATTTTAGTCAGGCTACAGACAAAAACTATCTACTCGGAATAAGCACTCCAATAATTCGAGCCCTTGAGCATCATTAAACACCCTCTGATATTGTCCGAGCTTTTTCTCGTAACTTTCCTTTTTTAAATCTCTTTGCAAGGTAGAGAGCGTGATACCGTTCTTCTTTGGGGCCACGGAAACCGAAGTAGCCTTTTTTCGCTAATCAAAAGATACATGCCTTTAGTTTTTTTAACCGAATTCTCCAAATTTTTTATATTGCACGCAGCTACGTCGTGTCAAAACTGCGGCGCACCATCGAAACTGATCAAAATGCGGAAGTCTTCGGGTAACCTCGGCATATGCATACATTGACACTCAGGTTTCGTTCGGCAGTATACGAACGCTTACCCGCTTTAGGCGGACCACCTGCTTTACGCTGCTTTCCCCTTCACAGCACAAAAACTGATTTTGTGCATCGATTTACAACTATGGATAAAACTAGGGCTTACCGTTATGATTCTGAACTGCAACAATAAACCGCAGAGTGGACTGATCCAGGTTGTTCTTCTCCGAAGCAGGCAAAGGTGTTAAAATCATCCAATAAGATTCTGACTTCCATCTGTTCCCAAACCTCAAAAGGTTTATGCGCAGAAAGCGTTGTTTATTGAATGAAGAAGTCATTGCAGCCTTTGAGGGGTCTTTTGAAGGACATCAGAGATGGAATTTGTGAACTGGAGAATCGCTAGAAAAAATGTATTGATCTTAAGGGAAATTATACTGAAGAATAAACCTATTTTCAGTCATTAACTAATGTTATTTCACGTGTAGTCTAGAAACTTCTCAAATCACCTAGTAATTTTAAAATTTATACATTATTTGTTTTAATTAAAAGAATTTTATCCTCAAGAAAGCTTAAATCTAAGAAAATATATATGAAAAATAAAAAAAAATCCAAGAAAACATAAAAGTATATATATTTCATCTCAAACTGCCTCATTCAACACACTTTAATACAGCCCAATGATATACTATATCTTATTTCCTGAGGCAGTCGTTTCCGTCAAGTTGCGCTACTGTGTTGAATGATATAAATCAAAAACAAATGCTCTTAGAACCGACCTAAATTGTTTAATCCTTTAAATTTTCCATTACGTTTTAAACAGTATCCTTGGGTAATGAGGTGTAAATTTTAATCCACTCATTGTGTTATCTCATTCCATTTTCTAATTTGCAGGCAACATTGAAACAAAAGGTGAGCAATTACAGAAATGCGTTCGGGGAGTTTCTATTTCCACTGGAAATTCACATTTTGAGATATAATTATGTTGCACTTAATGTAATTGATGCATTCAGTTTGGATAGCAATGTACCGGTTGGACATTCCGCACTTACTCAGGGTAAAAGAGGAAAAACATCCATAGTTAAAACGATGGATATAATAAACGCTGAACATTTTCGAACGACTTCAGTTTATTCCAAAACAAAGTATACTGAGATAAATTTACACAATATTTTCATTACGCAAAGTGTTTAAAATACGAGGGAAAGTAGAGAAAATATTTACCTTGCCGCACGAAAAATAACTCTCAATTGACAGATAACAATGATACCCAATTTGAAATTCACATTCTTAATTAGGCCACCTTTGGACGTTAAAATCCGCCATAGTATGAGAAAAAGCGAGTATGTTTTCAAAGATGAAAATTGGAATTTTGAGGTTAGAAATAAAGTAATTGGAATTTTGAGGTTAGAAATAAAGTAATCAAAGTTGTGTAACAATGTTTAGCACTTGTTTTATTTTAATTGTCGAATGATATGGACAACTATTCAGAATATCATTTGATGGGCTTGGTATTATAGGTTCCAATGAGAGAAGGTTCTTTGCCAACGAAGTTTAGATGTCAACCCGACAGAAAAAAAGATTAGAAAACACATTAACTTCACCATTGGCAGTTAAACTGCAAAGAAGTTGAACATAGCCCACATCATCGTCTCCGTATGACTGCCTCGAGGACCTAAAAAGAAATAAAACAATTGGATGTCAACCCGACAGAAAAAAAAACGATTAGAAAACACAACAACTCCACCATTGGCAGCCAAACCGTAAAGAAGTTGAACGTAGCCCACATCATCGTCTCCGTATGACTGCCTCGAGGACCTAAAAAGAAATAAAACAATTTGTATAATACAAGACAAAACATAACCTCACAATCATACTATTTTTTTTTTAATTATTCAGTTAAATACTTTGAGCTTTTAAATACTTATGTATTAATTATCGGTGGCAGAAATAAGAATTCTTGGTATATTACTTACATGAAAGTCTTCACATTTCTAGATTCAGCAGAGGAGAAATTGCGAAGAAATTGGTCACCGTAACAAATCAGTTCTTGGCAAAATCGAACTATTTGCCATAAATCACTATAAAATAATGTTAACCAAACAACCTAACCTTAGACAGCGATGATGTTTGCGAACAAGTGACGTCTTGCACGTTGATTGGTGTTCGTTGTCACATGATTAGAGAGTGATTTAATTACATTTCGATTATTAAATAAAAATTACATTCCTTAAAAATAAAGAGAAATATAGTGTTTTTAGGATTTCTATTATGGAAATTACCGTTTCGCAACAAAATTATTTTTTTATTTGAATACAGTCAACATCCCTATTGACAAGCCAAAACTTTACGTTTCTTTTGGGTTGTTAACCAATTGTTATATTTTGAAATATGAACTAGATATTTTTATTTCGTAGCATGTTAATTTAGTGAAAATTCTTAATAGTAGTTGATAATTTTTAGAATGATGAACCAACTATAAATCAAAAGAAAAATAGTTTCGGAATGAGCAAGAAGTCAACTTTCATATGACCCCTCATTTATTCCAGAATCAGAAAAACATTTTTTCGACCTCAATTTTTGAACTCCTTAGTAAAGATAAATACAATATTTTTTAATTCTGATTCCTGGAGTAGAAAGTGTAAACAAATTTTGTAACTAAACCAACTTTCAAATCGATAGTGATGTAATTTCTGAGAAAACGAGTGTGATGAACATACATATATATTCTTCTCTATCTCCCGAAGTTTTTGAAATATGTAGGTGGGTTTTTTAAAATACGACACCTTGTATAAATTAAGGTAACGCTTTTTTACAGAAGCCGCTAGCCACCTAAAGAAATTTTCTTTTTGAATTTTCTTCCATTAAATGGGAAAATTGTGGAAAATGCATAGCTTCATTTTAAAGCTGAGGTCAAAATTTATGGAAATCATGCATATTAACAGTTTTTCTTATTAGTTTTTTAGCTTTTTCCTTGAGGTTTCATTGACTTTATTGTTAAGTCAAATTACAACATGGAAAAAAAAAATTATAGTCAAGGCCTTAGTTACATGCAGCCATGTGCGTCCATTAACTAAATGAAAGGCAGGAAATTTTGGCTCTGTAGACCAGGATCGGATCCAAGAGGGGGGGGGGGGGGGGGACAATACCCCCCCCCAACCCTAGAGTATAAAATTCTTCTTCGCTAATTTTGGTGGGTAATTCCGATCTTTTCTTTGCCCTTGTAATATCGCCGACCCCCCCTCCAAAAAAAAAAGCGGACGCAGATCATTAGTAAGCATTACTCGCTTCCATAGGATTCGTGGTCTATAATATTATATGTCTATGGATGGTCCGAAACCGGCGGTGCTTGCTTGTTTTCATACCGTGATGGAAATTAGCTCCCAAACGGTTCGATATGACCAAAACTTCTGCCCAAAACCAAATAATACATAAATAAAGCAATAAAAAACTGAAAAAATTTTAATATTTTCCTTAACCTAAACTAACCTGGACAAACAGGATGTTTCTATACTTGAAACGCTGTATATCTTTAAAAATTTAGTAATTGTAACGGTTTTTAGTTGCCATACATCAAAAAAAAATGTTCCTCATAAATATAACTAGGGTCGTTCATTTCGATTTTCTGTCCTCCTCTCGGAGTAGAGAAAAATAAGTTATTTTTACAATTGAAACAACATTTATACTTATTTCATAATTTTTAACATGTTTTATTATCTAAAATTTTATAATTCTTCAAAATATCCCATTAATATTTGTATAAAAATATGAACGTTAACACGCTTATCTACTCCGTATCTACTCCAGACATAACATAAATCGGAAAAAACTGATGATTTTCCCTCCTTGTTTCTCTTAATAATAATGAAAGAGATAAAAGATATCACAGGTCAGGAGCAAGGAACAGAAAAGAAAGCCGCTGTTATTTACATAACCTTGCCTCAGACTAACTGTGTCTTTATTTTGTCCTTCTATAATAACGGCAAACAATATTATTAAAGGCATTTTTGTCGACAACGTTGCGATATTTTTATTATATTACGATATAAAATAGTTTAGACACTTTGTGCCGCTATTTAATATTGTAGTGTTTAGTGTTTGTGACTTTAAACATTTGATAGCCTATAAATTTTAGACTATCGTTATTATAATAAAAACACTTTACTAGTGCTTGTTTTTATTGGATTTATTTAGGTTTTCTAACTGGATATGGATGTACATATGGATAATTTTAATCAGCTTGATATACCGGTAAGTAACTAATAAAGAGGTTTTTCTTTCGAAAACGTTAAGCAACATTCTGTAGAGCTTTATGAAAATACACAGTATTTCAAACTCATGTGTACACTATGATTAGTTAATACAGCTTGTACAGAATGTAATTAGAAATATTTAAAATATTATAACAAAGAATAATACAATAGCTGAAAACAAGGGAAACTGTTCCTTGAAACATATGCCTGAAATGCTTAATTTTGGAAGAAAAAAATAACAAGATGAACAAAATAGTACACATGCACAAATTTTTTAGTTATTTTTACAGGGAACGTTTTAGATTTCTAGGTATTTATTGGATTTAGTGAAGATTTAGGAGATTATTAGAGTACTTTAAGGTAGTTTTTGGAAAAGAAAACAAAATCGTAGCTCCATTCTTAGTATAATGTACTCTCTAGTATACAGGATCCTATCATTTTTCCAACCTATAATCTATATGAAAGAGGCCACTTTTAGCGACTTACATTTGTGTTTTAGGATATGGAGAATCACCCTTCTTCTTCAAGTATGCAGAGTCCTAAATTCCGCCACATAAGAAGCTGTCCTATAGCCCAAGATTGGATTAAATTTACTCACGATTATGTTAAAAGGAAGCTGCCTAATTGTAATCCTATAGAGGTAAATTTGGGTTATGCTTATTTTTATACCTAACTGTTATTAGTCGCACTTTTTAGAAATTGAATTGTTGATTTTAAAAACAACATAGTTGACTCCAGCCCTACTGTTATTTATTTTCTACTACATAACATTTTTTTGTCATATTTGTTTCTAACTTTTGTTTTTTAAGTGATTCAGAAAGTGTTTAAAATGTTTGTCAGTTTTAGTAAAACATACTTCTGACTACAAAGGAACAATACCCTGAAAATAAAATGTGAAACCTTAGTGACTGCACATTTGTCAATAAAATTATATCAATATACATGTATAAAAATATTAGTAAATTTGTTCACCCAGAACTTCCTTCATCATTAATTTGATGTGCTTTAATTGCTCAGTTGAACTCGTATAACAATTTTTTTTAAGCCAAATCACTATTTTTGATTTTAACTTAAATTTCCACCCATGTGCCGACTTATTCTGATATAATTATACATATTCAGTTGATATGATTATTAAATTCCATTACCCAAGAATCCTGAAAACGTATGACAGTGTAAATTCAAAATTAAACTTCTCCATCTACCAACAACCTCTTGTTCGTAAAATATTAAATGCTATAATTCAGGTAAGCAAGTACCTTAAAAATATTTTGAAAATACGGATAAATCCCATGGAATATATTAACTTCCATTCTTTTCACTTTGTCTTGTTACAGGATTGTTTCATCTAATTAGTTTTTGTTTACTTTTCGTTTCCGGAATATATATTTTTCAAAATTTTATATAGCTGGTATAATTGTCAATAAGAGAAAAATTACTTTTAGAATTCTTAAGTTTAAATCTAGTTTATGTGTCCCCTAATCATTTATCCAAAAATCACTTTAAAAATATTTGTTTATAGTATGAAATATGTACATTTAAAAAATTTTCCTTACAGGCTAATTTACTAATTAAAACAAGTAGCAAGGGAAGATCTGGGTAATCAACTTTATGAATTTTTAAAATTCAAATTAGAAATTAAATTGCAATTTTTTTTTATAAAAATTTAAAACAACTTAGGAAACTGCCCAATGCTTACACTTATCCCATACAACTGTGAGAACTTTCCTAAATGTCCCAATAACGACAATAAAGGAAACAAGAAAAAGGAAAAGACCAAAAACTGAAGATACGCCGGAAGCAACAAAATTACAAATTAGAGATGAAATATATATGATGTATTCTGAGGGTAAGTATTTCTAAAAAATTTTATGTTATATTTTATTCTAACTTGTTTTGTTTACATTTTCTAACCCGTCAAGGTGTATGTATAATGAAAATATAAGTTTTAAAAATAAAAAAACCCAAAAAAATATTTGTAATGAATACAAAAAGTAAACCTAATTTTACTAAATTAAATAGAATATCAAGATTTCGTCATTTCTTCATAACAATTTTTTATTTGTGAAGGTACCTCATTAACAGTCTCAATATTGTTGGAACGATTAAAGGCAAAAGAAATATACCATGGAGCAAGGACAAGTCTAGGCATATTACTAAAGCAAATAGGATTTATCTACAGGTAAACAATCATTTACATACAACAAATAAATGTTAGATACAAATATAAAGCAGTTGCAATTGGGTCAAAATAATGACCGTAAGATACTGTCAGATGACAACTTAATTTAAATATTTTTATATCGGTAAATGTAAAATATAAAGCGTTAATTTTTTTGTGTTTTTTATAGGACTTCTTGAGGGAGCAGGATTTTTCACAGGAGACCTGTGTAATTTATTTTTGGAGGATACACATTTCATTTTTATTTATATATTTATATAGGAAGGATGACCCACGTAGAGCTTTAATGGAGAAACCACAAATTCAGAAAATGAGAAGAGACTTTCTTGAACAGTACTTAAAGAACGAAGAAAAAGGGGAAAATAAATTTGAGCCAGTCTTTATAGACGAGACATGGATTTTTCAAAATGGCACCCACAGACGATCATGGCAGGACGATAGCACTCGATCAGTACGAAAAATATCTGGGGAGGGATTTAGGTAATATATCTGTTATTTGCACTTACACAATTTGAATTTTTTTCATCTATAACAGGTTGCAAAAAGCTTTATTTAAATAATCCTTGGATCATTTCCTATTAGCAGGATGTTAAATATTAAATTTTTACTTTAATACTTTATTTCCTGGGGAGATTGAGAAATTTCTTACTTTAATTTCTGTATGTTTTATCAAACAAGTTTGAACTTTTTTAGGAAAAATTTTTACTTAATATGATAAAAATGTTTCCTTAATAAATGAAAGTTAACCAAATAATTTAATTTACATTTTACAAAATAATAATGATCATCTTACTTTGATACAGGCTTTCCAGAAATCCAAAAAAAAAATCTTGTGATTTCTTAAGCGGCTTTATAAAAGAATTTGATATAAACATATATCTAAAATATTTCGTTTTCAAAATACAGGGCGTTAAAAATTATGAAAAAAAAATATATTATCAAAATATAAAAACTGCTTACAGGTATTTTGCTGAAACGTGAAGTAAATCTGTATCGCGAAACTAATATTTTTATATTAAAATATGGTACGTCAGTGTTCTTGCCTGAGTTCTCAGGCGAGTCAATGCTTTGCCAATCGAAACTGCTGAAATGGTATCATGTTTTATTGTGCTAAAAAAAGCCGATTTGAAATAAGTATTATAATTATTTAATTGCACACTCCTCACCCATAATTTGTACAACATAAAGGTGCTTAAAAATAAACCAAAAATGGGTATAATATAGTATATTTTTAACAATACATTATATTTCTAAAAAATAAACAGATGAAATAAATTTTCCAATTTCAAGGCATTAATGACATAAAAATTGAGAAAAATAAATTAATTTTGATATTATCCTTTAACTAAGACCATCAACACATGCAATATTCCGTGTTCTATTTACGTGAAATGAAGATCCCTGAAGATGTTTCGAGCAATCTAGGTAAAAAGTTGCATAACAATTCAAATTTGACTTGGTCTAAACTCAAGAACCACTATTTCTCAATTGACCAAAACCATGAAAGCTTCCGTTGGTTAAGACCAATTTGTGTTTCTGCAAAATATTTCAAATAATTTGTACTGCCACATACTACTCTACTTTTTTTCAGGTACATAGTACTGAATGCAGGAAATGAAAATGGATTCGTTGAAGATGCAATGCTGATTTTTAAATCAAAGTCAAAAACTGGAGATTACCATGGAGAAATGAATTCGGAAAACTTTGAAGCTTGGTTAAAAGATTTTTTGCCAAAACTGGAAACACCTTCTTTAATTGTTTTAGATAATGCTTCCTATCATAGTAGGCAACTTCAAAAATGGCCAACAAAGGGTTGGAACAAGGATGCTATGAAAGCGTGGCTGAAAGAAAAATATATCAACTTTGGAGAAGATGCTACAAAAGATACTTTGTGGTCTTTGATATCTCGGGTACCAAAGCCTGCAAAATGCTTTGTAGTAGATGAGCTAATAGAATCTTCTGGACATAAAGTTTTACGCTTGCCTCCATACCATTGCCATTTTAACACAATTGAAATGGTATGGAGTCAGGCAAAGAGAAATTATGACCAACTGATTCTACAAGTTAAAGAACCAATAGAGGCTTGGAAAAAGGCGTTAGGAACAGTGACAAAACAGAATTGGGCTAACTATGTGGAACACACAAATAATATTATTAAAAAGCAGTGGGAAATTGAAAAGAAAATTCGAGTTCCTTTACAGCCACTTATTATTCATGTTGGTGAGAGTGATAGCGATTCCTCAGAATAAGAGAAGTCATTTTGACCCTTAATCCTCTTTTCAGTTTTTGATAATATGTGGATGTACAGACATTTTTAATAATTTTCTTTTGTGTTTTTTTTAATCTCTTTTGGCATTTTCATACATAAAAATTTCACCACTTCTAAAGTATTCTCATAAAATTCTTTTTTACATATTTTCTAAATTTTTAACTTAAATTTTTTATTGGCATTTTTTAAGCACTTCTTTTCTTTTTCCATTTCTATATAGGATATTTTTTTCTTTTGCCCATGGCATTATATAAAACAAGAAAGAGTATGGTATCATTTTTTTTATATTTATTATATATAAATAATCAATCTTAATTATAATTAGTTCATTTACGATTTCTATTTTTTTATGGCAGTATTATTTTCATATATGTGTTACTCTGTTTCAGTGAACTTGATGCAACATAGGGGCCCTAGATTTGCCTCAGATCTAGATGCCCCCAACCGAGCCCCTTTCATTATTTTACATGTTTATATGCTTATACATTTATGTGTGAGGATGTTGCATGTGGAATCTTGAAATGAGGTCAATAAAAGACTCAGAGCCATGAGTCGTGCGATGTATTAAATCTTACCTTTTGGGGCACCCATTTTTTTAAATTTGTTTATTTATTTTTAAGAAAACTAGCTATTTAATGAAGAAGAAACTAATTAATTATTTATATTTTTATTCAATATTTTTGTAGCTTGAATACCTTAGTTTTTGCAGTCAAAGATCATAAAGTTACAATAATTTAATATAAAATACTTATCATTTCTAGGATATTGTATATATACCTATAATTTTTGAAAATAGTGTTAGGTATATAAATAAATAATTAATCTTAATTGTAATTAGTTCACTTACGATTTCTATTGTTCCATGTCTGTATTATTTTTTATGCATGTATTACTCTATTTCAGTGAACCTGATGCAATATTGGGGCCTTAGATCTGGATGCCCTGGACCGAACCCCTTTCATTATTTTACACATTTATATGTTTATAAATTTATCTGTGAGAATAGGGCATGAGGAATCTTGAAATGTAGTCAGTAAAAGACTCGAAGCCATGAGTCGTGCGTTGTGTTAACTATTATCTATTGAAGCATACATTTTTTTTAAATTTATGTATTTATTTTTAAGAAAACTAGGCTATTTGATGAAGATGATTAATTATTATATAATTATTTTTATTCAATATTTTTGCAGCTTAACTACTTCATTTATTGCAGTCAGAAATCATAAAGTTAGTCATTAAGTATAAAACACTGAATAATTTCTAGAATATTGTATACTTACCCACTGTTTCTAAGAATACTATTTTTTAGTTCCGATTCTATTAGAATAGTCAATTTATTTTTAGTTTTCAGTTAGACTACCTTAATATTGTTATACCTAACTGGAGTATTATAATAAAAATAGAACTTTATCAACAAATTGCGTATAATTTTTTCTGTTACCGAAATAGTTACCAATAATTTAGAATATAAACGATTTACTTTATAAAATAAATAAATAAAGCTTTTATTGTCATAAATTTCATAGGTGAAACATGCCAACAACATAGGTTCACTTATAAAAGTGAACATACACATAAGCACTCCACACTTGTACCTTCAGACATCAGCCTACTAATCCCAAAATTAAAAAGAGTGTGTTTAAAATTTTTAGTACAATAGTTTCTACAATTTCAAAATTATCAGCTAACAACATATTAAAAAGGCAATGCTTATTAAAGAATGTACTAATACGTAAAGTAAATTATTTTTAGCAGTAGTACATCTCTTAGTGTAGTAATATAAAAGAGGAAATTTTAATCCGCTTTTAAAATCTCTCATATTTAAAATTTCACTTAAAATATCAAACCCATTGTAAGCACATAAACCCCTTCATTAAATAGCCCTATACAAATGGGATATAAAATTATCGATATGTCTAAACAGAAGGAAAAACTTCGATTTTAAAATTTTTGTGTATAACATTTTTCTTTTTTAAGGATATTTAGTTTGTGAAACTTGCTTATAAACTATTCGACAAATTTCTTGTTAAAAAAAAATAGTAGAATGAGCCACTCCGACCCTGTTACAGTTCTCAAAAAAACAATGTCACTAGTTTGATGCATATGTCAAATTTTGACGTAAAGATATACAGCGGTTCAACTATATGTAATTCATAATGTTGGTTGGTACGGAACCAGCGGCGCAAGAGTCGAACTCGCCTTTTTTCATACTCTGATAGAATTTAATTTCCAAACGATTCGATAATACCGCCATAACTACTGCCCAAATCAAGTAATGTACCTATAAATGAAACGATAAAAAAATTAAAAACCGAGAAACTATTATTTTAATTCGCAAAATATGAAAAATATAACAAATTCATAGAGGATTCATACCATGAATAATTTTTGACAACTTCTCAAAATATCCGTCAGTCTCTATACACTTGTTTTTTATCCAAATACACCTGATCCAAACGCAATATTCGAATAGTAACTGTCAAAATAATTTAAAATTTGAGCTTCTTTATATTAGACATAATTAAACTTTGATAAACTTACTCTTAATGCTTTAAATTCTTCTGCAATACCTACGACAAGAAAGTTTGATGAAATATCTAATGCGATCTTGTCAGCAGGAGATCACTTACCATACTAAATCTTTCCAATATGTAAGTTTGCATGCAGTGCATCATGCATTAATTCTGTCAAAAATAAACTGGGACATATTTGGACCTATTCGAGAAACGTAAGACTATAAATACTTCACTATTTTAGCAGTATAGAATGTGTGCTCTACAGGCTTGTAGCTGAACAACCCAGAACTGAACAATTAGCAAAGTGTGTAGCTCTGAAGTGACATTTTATATATTATGTAAAACGTTACTGAAATAGTTTATTTTTAGAGGTAGATATTCCCAAAGTGGTAAAAAATTACATACTGTATATTTATTCCTATTTAATAATAAAAAAAAAATAAATATATTAAAACTGTTATTACCCAAGTCTTATTATCCTCCTAATCACACATATTTCATTATTTTAAGATACGTGTGCCCTTAATATATACAATTTGTTCCTAAAATTGATTTCAACAGTAAGCAACCAGGTATTCTTCTACGTATTCCGACTACATCTACTCGTCAACAGATGGTGAAAGAAACGTTTTAACCCCGAATCTGAAATTCGATTTCCAAAAAATGTCTAAAAACAAGGAATGGAAATGTCACAAGTAAGAAGAATAATTTTCAATAGCCGGTACAAAAGTAAAAATATGATGGCAAAAGGTTAAAGTTAGATATTAACAGAGTTTAATTCAGCACATACAAGAAAATGTCCATTGTTTGTGAAGAAGTTTTTGATGAGGCTAGTCACCCCTCTGCAGAAGGTAGGTATTTGTTTACAAAACAGTCTTTAATTCAATTATCGTGTTTGGTAATTTTTTTGTCTACCTTAGGGAACATTTTGATCTCTATAACTTATATTATTAATGACAATACTTTTTTGTTTGAAAATTTTTATAAATGTCCTCATTTTTGCTGATTTTCATTAAATTTTTATACCATAGTTTATTGATATTTTAAGCCATCAAGGCAGAGAATTCTTTTTAGAAATTGCTAGGGTTTAGATAATGGAAAGGAAATATCACCTAATGTGTATAACTTGACTTGAAAGATTTTTTTTTTAATGTCCTTTCATTTAAATATACCTGCCCAGCAAACAAATAAAACATTTTCACGTTAATAATTTAAAAGTACAAGTAAAATCATTATCTGTAAGATAACAGATTTATTAAAGGTAACACTTAAATCAATGGGATTGGTTCCACCTCCACTAAGCTGCCTTACTTTCTTGTTCTATTTATAAGGAATATAGAAAAAAATTGAGGGATAATATTTTTGCAGAAATCAAAGACTATGCCCTTAAAATTGGCATCGATCCTGATTCAGAACCCCATCTGTTACCTCTGGCTTCACAGGGTTTGATGAAAGCATTACCAGCAGGATGGAAGCCTTGGTAAGTTATTTCCTCATATGATATTTGAATATATATGTGTAATTGTTGTTATTTAATGTTGCTATACAACATAAAAAAGCAATGTAGCTTATTGGTATTTTTGAAAAGTAGTTTTTATATAAATAAATAATAAATCAAAATATGTAACATGAACAAAAATAATATTTATTTAGAAATGGAACAAATCTAAGCATCAAATAAAGGAATTTTTTTCCCAAAATTACACAGGTATTATTACATATTCTGAGCATTTCAAGAACTTCGCTAACATGAACATATGTTTTGTTGCTATTACATCATAGACTGAGTAACACATTTTAAATGGTAATGCAACATATAACACTTCTTTTTTTTAACGTCTGCACAGTTTATAACATATATTTTTACTTTCATTTGTTTGTTTTTTAAATAGGTTTTAATATATGTCCTAAGAAACTTTGCAAAATAATTCTACATTATAAAACGCCACAATAGAGAAAACATTGAGTAAAATAAAGACCTTAAATTGTTCATTTCTAAAGATTATAAAAAGGTAACATATGTTCATATATCCATATCATTTTTTGTTTCAATCTACACATACAAATTGTGAAATAGCATTTAAAATGTTAGTTTTTTTTTTAACTATAAAGTTTGATAATATCATCACAATATTGAGACTATATAATGCTTTAGAACTCATGCGAGATCTGGTCATCCACAGCAGAAAGCAACACTAATTTAAGAGAGGAGGCCCTGAAAAAATTTTTGAGATACCCTTATTTTAAAATATCTTAACTTAATATTCAATTAAATTTATTTCACAATAATTAAGTTACAATAAACAAACAATACTACATTGGTCTTAATCAGAATTTTAGACAAATCACAGAGTTTACCTATGTATGAAATGCCTGTATGTGCATGAGGAGTAAGAATAATCAAGTACAATTTCAACACAACTGCGTATTCACCAATCAACAACAAAAATACATGACAAAAAATAT
The DNA here is from genome assembly GCA_034092305.1 of Diaprepes abbreviatus. Lineage (NCBI taxonomy): Eukaryota > Metazoa > Arthropoda > Insecta > Coleoptera > Curculionidae > Diaprepes > Diaprepes abbreviatus. The sequence goes on from JASJET010000278.1 coordinate 1,209,447, forward strand.
AACTGCCTAGTATACTAATTTGTTGGTAAATATCAAGCACTACACTATTTAACAAAAGATACCACATAATCAAATGTTTAAGTTAATCAAAATAGACAAGACAGAAAATTAGAACAGTGCAAATCTGACAACAAATGTTAAAGTCACTAAAATATTAAAACAAATATTACAATATTAAAATACATTATCACTTTAAAACGTATTTAAAAAACAGATGACTGTTTGAGAAATAAAATGTCTAAATACCTTTTTAAACTGTATCCTTGAAATATTACGTATATTTGCAGGTATGATATTTTACAATTTAGGGCCAATATGAGAAACCAAATTATGCCCCTTGTCATTTCCACAATATTTGATGTTAAGTAAATTATTGGTGTCATCCCTCGTTCCATACACATGAAAAATCTTTCATTACGATGTATAAAATTACAAACTGTGATAATATACAGGCTTTTCAAGTTACAACTTTCCTCATCGTACCATAAATTAGTAGAGTACAATCTTGATTTTTTTAGTACAATTTTCAAAATATAGTTTTGGGTAACTGCTTATTGTTTTTGATGACAGTTATATGCCCCTCCCCAAATCAGTGTGCCATAGCTCAACAAAGACTCAACAAGTGCGCTATAAATCTTTATTAGATTATTTTTTGACAGAATTTCTCTCAACATATAGAATTTATGAATTGGACATCTTATCTTTTTAACTAGGTAGAGCAAATGTTGATCCCATTTGAGATGTTTATCAATCACTACACCAAGGTATCTAGTACTTGCACTTTCCCGCAGAGGTTCACTTATACCCTCCAATACTATCTGAGAAAAATTTGGTCTGTTCACTTCGGTTAGAAAAAAAGCAATATAATGTGTTGTTTTGGTGTTCAACCTTAGTATAATGCTATCTAAAAAAAGCTTTATTATGTTAAAGCCTGATTTTAGCCTTTCTCTTACCTCTTCCCATGTTTTAACAAAAAAGACAACAGCAGTATTATCAGCATAGGATACTATCTTCCCCTCCAAAGCCAGACCGCAAACATTGTTGATGTACAAATTAAAAAGAATAGGTCCGATCATAGTTCCCTGGGGTATGCCAGGTTCCACCATTCTAGCTTCGCTGATAATCTTCCCAATTCTGACCCGCTGAGGACGATCCCTGAGATAATATCGGAAGACCCCAGACATGATTCCCCTTGTAGAGTGCTACATGCTTCCAACATTTCGAGAAGAAGAGCGTAGGAGACCGCGTCAAAAGCCTTGTTAAACGATTCGGATATGATCCTGGGATCTGTGATGGTTTGATTGTTGTCATTTATTTGTGTGATGTTAGATATTGTTTGTTTTTTTCATTTGTTGCTTTACTTATAAGTTGATACATTTTTTTATGTTCCCCGCATTTTCATTTATTTTAATTCTGTAATATTAGGTGGGGATATGCAAGCACATAATATACGTTGATAAGTTTTTTTTATCGAAAACTGCTTTGAAATTCCCCATAGCACAGTAAGCTGAGGTTAGTTTACCGACATGTAACAGTTTATTATCCAAAAAAGAACCCAAGTATCTTACTGAAGTTAATTTAAAGATTTTCTCTCCAATAAGTGTTAGATCAAGATCAAAAATTTATTTTTATGGAAAATGATGTATGCGGTCTTGGATGCATTTATCGCGAGCCAGTTTTTTCTGCACGTTTCAAAATCATGTTGCCATAATTTGTAATTCCTCAAGGCTCGAAGCTTCCATGACTACACTGGTATCATCAGCAAATTGATCTAATTAAGATTTATCATATCTCATATAGCTAACAAGATCATTAATGAAAGCCAGGGATGGTAACAGGGAAAGTGTAGGATCCTGTGGAACTCCAAGAGAAAGTGATCTTGTATAGGAGAAAATATTATTGACCTTGACCATCATCTTATGTCCCATCAGAAATGAACTGTTCATTACACGGTCCCCAACCCTCCAGAACCACTCAGTCCAATGCACGAATAAGGTCAAAGGATAGACCCAGCACCAATCCCAACCTATCCAACTCTCAGTACACCACGCCCAACAAAGCAAATCAGATAGTAGTTGAATCATGATTTTGCCTAAAACGACCCTGACGGGCAAAGAACCTGATTTAAGTCCAAGAAACCCAAGAAATGGGACAAGTTTTTTGTACAGTTTATTAAAAGATGAGATAAAATAATGAAATTACATATTTTATATTTAGAGATTTTAGTACATATTTTAGCTTGCATTCTGCCTACTGGCCTGTCATGGTTGTAATGATTTATTCTTTACCGGAGAGAGAGTCACTGAAGTTATAGAATATTCCTACATTTAAACTGACTCGATTGAAAATTGCTTTTAGCGAAGTTATTTTTTAGTAAGAAGTTAGGCACTTCCACCTAAGTAAATAAGCTTATTTAGAGTCCATCTTTTGGCGCCCACATAATAATCTTAAGTTTTTTCCTACGTAATTTAATATGTACATATTTTTAATTTACCACATTAAAATTCACCCTTTTTATTTTAAAACATTCCCAAATCATATAAATTATGAAACAAATATATTATTTTGAATGTATAAATTTATTGTAACAGTTTACAATTATCATTCTTTTTAATTCTTAATCATCCACTAAAAATGCATAATATATTATACAGACTTTCTAAGAAAATTATAAACATTCTAAACTTTTATTTCTTTTTTCTCGAAGTTTTCAGCATCCTCTTCTCGCACTGTATCCCGATCATCAGAATCATCGTCCCCACCACTTTCATCATCACTTTCATCTTTATCTTCTGTATCATCATAAGAATGTTTTGATAATTTGGAGTTTATCCAATTTACCTAAAATTCCCAAATATTTGTATCCATTCTAAAGTTATTAAATCAGTTAGTAGAAATAAAATCTCTCCCAATTAATTTTTAATTATTTTTACTTACCATAACCTCTGATTCAATTTCAGTATTAATTATGGTAGGAAAAATATACTTTTCTTTAAAATCTTCTACGTCCTTATCTACTTCCTCCCAAGTTAGTTTTTCATGCATTCCATCAGCCCCGTATCGATTATTATATCTTTCATAGTGAACATAATCTAGAAGTAAACCTAAACCTACAAAAAAAAAGGTTTATATACAGGGTGGCTCTAAAAGGTCTGTACAAAACGCTAGCGCAAATTCCTAAGGCTAAAATTTGAGAATCTAGCCCAAATTAACTTGGTCAAATATCCAAAAGTGGATAGTTGCCGAAATACAGGGTGGCAAAGTTAATTTTTTTGTAAATACTTATCTAATAACAGCTTGATTTGCACTGAATTTGGTACTTTGGGGTTTTTTAGGATGGAAAATTCACATCCGATTAGTCTTAGCCTTTACACAAACTCCAAATTTATTGGATCAATCTTAAGCCTGAATTAGGGGGGCTATGATAAGTCTCAAAATCAAAATGAAATCAATGTATTTATCAAGTAGTACAACAGCACAGAAAACCTTAAAGGTGTCAATCATGATAAAACTACATTATAAAAATTACTTAATGACTAAATTTGTTAATACAGGCATATTTCCCAAGCAAGATCATTATCCTCACCAGAAATTGAAAACAATAGCCAGCAATACTAATAGAACAATACCAATATAAAAACCATGCCCAAGTCAGTATTTGAATAAACAAAAGCATCTGCAGACAAAATCAAAACATTTTTTATTTTTGAATTGTCTACTTAGCAACTGCAAGGAATTTTATTATACCACGCTTGCCCAAATGAAAAATTGTCTTTTTGATTATTTCAAGTTGAGACTGAAGGGTGGTCATGTTATGTCTATTAAGCGTTAAATAATTATGGTAACTCTCATAGGAATTTAGTATACAAGAGAATAAAACTGTCACAAGTAATTAGATCAAAGAAGGTAAAAACTTTTAGCTCTTGAAATAAAGGTTTACAGTGGGCTAATATGTGCGTTACAAATTATTCTAACAGCTCTTTTTTGAAGAAAAAATAAAGTATGAAGCAATGCATCTACTGTGGACCCCCAATATGTGAGCCCATATCTTTAGTGAGATTTGAATAATAGACCTCAACAGGCGCGGATCGAGGGGGGAGGAGCGATCCCCCCCTAAAAAAGCTTTGAAATTCAGAAAAATTCGCCTACAGCCTGTATTTTGTACGTTAATCTCACCATTTGATACAGAGGTCCCTTCAGTTCCATTTTTCTGTCATCTCAAACTCTCATTTCTCAATTTGACCTTAAAATCACCTTGATTCTGACCTTATACAGACAAGCGGATCAAGATTCTGAATCACCTACCTCAAAACCTTGAACTGATCCTAAAACGGCCGGATCTTAAGGAACTTTCAACAGGACAGGCCTAGGCTGGCATTCTTATTAAGGGATTACATATGATTTTGATGCAATTTAGGCTATATTCTCATATTTTAGCCTCAGATATTTACGCTAGCGTTTTATACAGACCTTTCGAAGACACTTTGTATTTTGCTTATTTAACTGAAAATTTGAAATCATAAAAAAATAGAAACTAAAGGTAAACTTAGACATAATGAATGAAAATGCATCTAAAGTCTGTGGGTTTAAAAATGGTTTTAACATAATAATAAATCTGATGTATAAGAAAATTAACAATCATTAAACCAAAACTTTTTATTCTACAGATCACATGTTTTTCTGATGTATAAGAAAATTAACAATCATTAAACCAAAACTTTTTATTCTACACATCACATGTTTTTCTGAAATTTAGTACTAACTTACTCAATAAGGGTTATTTAATTTTTTTATATTATTAAAGTAATAAAATAAATACATAAATGACTTATGAAATAAATAATTTTAATCAAACCAACCTGGTGCTCTGGGTATATTTACTTTTTCCTCTGTCAAAGCCTTAGTAATTATATCATTTGTAGCCATTCCCCTAGTAACAGCCAAGACCAAGCCGATCATTTTTCTTATTTGATGCATCATAAAACTTTGTCCATAAACCTTTAAAACACAGAATTCCACATCATTTCTTATAAACGGCGGCTCACAAATAAAGGATCGTATAAAACGTTTAGCACTTGGATCACTGGGTTTCTTTTTAGACGTAAAATTGTAAAAATTTTTAGTTCCTACATACATTTGTAATGTTTCATTGACTTTCTTAAGAATATCCTCGCTTATTCTAAAATTTTTTTGTTCTGTTGTGTCATTTTGATCAGCAAATGCTACAGTAGGCAAAACATAAATATAAGTCCTTCCGTCACATTGTGATTTTGAGTTAAATCCTTTGGTTACCCTCTTAAATGCAAACAACCTTATAGTTTCAGGAAGCAGCTCATTTACCTTACTTATTTCGAAGTTTTCACCAAGTTTCAAAGACACAACTTGTCTTGCTGCACTAACCCCCTTATCTGTACGAGCCGCACGCTGAAACTGCATGTTTTGTACTTGGTTATAGCACTCTTGATTAATAAATTGACAATCTAATAAGGCTTTAAATAAATCTTCCTCTATTGTTTTGGTATTAGGATTTCGCTGCATACCATAATACTCTGATCCAGAATATCCCATCAGAAGAGCATATTTTCTTCTTTTTATTCTTTCTCCAGGAATTCGTTCTATTGTACCATCTATTTTTACAAGTTTTGGCATAGTAAAATCTAATCCTTCACCTTTATCAGTTCTACGTTCTTCCCATTGTCGTTTTTTAGTCCTGCCATCATAACGAGGCTTTCGAACTACATTAGACTCACTCATACTAGTTTCGCACAAAAATGATTGCGTTTCAAAGTTCTTGAAAGAAAAAGGAAGGCTATTTTTGCTAAGTTTAGTAATTTGTTGTAAAATCAACCTCATTTGTATAAAAACGTTACTTATTTTACATCATAAAGAAACAGTAGTAGGAGTATCTTGACTTGGGCTCAATTCTTTTCAAACCATATTACCAAACATTAACAGAAAGGGGCTCTTTTAATTTAAAAACTCCTTTATTTACTGCTTAGAAGTTATAAACGAGGAAGCCAAAGACACGCTATATTTAAGGTTAGGTCTTCTGTCAAAAATCAAACAAGGAGTAATTCCTTTTTCTCTAGACGGACTAGATGTGCAATAATAATCTCCGGATTCAGGCTACGTCCCAGAATTTGCGGGTTACTAACTTTCTAAAGCAACTAATAAGTTCACAAGTTGTAAAATATTTTCATCTATATTCCAAATATAGCAGCATAAACTAAACAAGTTATAGGGTTTGCTAGGAATTAAGCAATATTGTCAACCATCAAGCTCTTGTTTGGTTAAGTATGGTCAACTCGCGTTTTGCCGTTTTTGTTAGAATGTACAAAACAAGAAAAATATTAGAAAGGTGTATTGAACTCGTCCCCCTCATATCTTCGGGTAAAACTTGTACCTCGTAATAACATTCATAATGGATGTTGTTGGCTATTTCAAAGCTTTGTTTCGGAGGGGCTTTACTTATCAGGCTGTTCACACATATAAACTTTACCAGAAAATCTAAAATGTATCCCCAGCTTGTTGTTGTTCCAGAAGGGATTTAAGCAATTGTTACTTGGCCAGCAATAAATCACTTTATACTAATTTTTTATTTGTTATGTTATTTATTTTGCCCTTGTTGGGTGCCCTTCATAAGCGAGTTTTACAGAAGTCTGTGAGAGTTTTTATTGTATATATTTTATTATATTTTTTAATTGTACTATGTTTGTGACTGACTTTAGGTATAATTAGTTGACGGTTAAGTGATAGAATAGCATTTAGGCTAAACTTTGTCTACATTGATACTATTTTTTAGATGTTTTATGTTGGTCCTGTGTAAAATGTCTTACCTACTGTTTTAATAAAATATGTTCATTATTATTATTATTATCCGATAGACCTAGCCAAACGGCTTCCGTACTCCCTTTAGTAGAACATTCACTCATCCCAGATATACTCAGATATAAGAATGGAGCTCTGTGGGGGCCCTATCCATGTTGTCAGGCGCTAGATAATGTTTTGGTGCTCTGCATTTCCCATAAACTCCCGGACAGTTCAAGCGGTCCCAAGTAGCACTACCTTTTGCATAGCCTTATTGAGGTGTTCACTAAAGTCCCATTCCTTCATATTGAGCTGAAGAATCTTCAGTAGTACACCGGTTGTTGATAGAATTATGGGGATGGTCTTCATATTGTACCTCCTCCAGGTCTCTGTATTTGGCGATCTTCCCGTTATGCTTATCCCTTAGATTGTTGTTTGGGATGGCGACTTGATTAGTGTTGTTCGCTTGAATGAGCAACTGTATGGCACAATTCGATCCCAGTGCAGCTTGAATTCCTTGTTTTCCAGTACCGGCTCCAAACTGTATTCATAGTATAGCACTTTTTCTACCTGTAACGGTTTGAATTTTTCTGCCAATTATTGATGGATGATCTTGAAGGCTGAATAATATATCTCCTTGTACTCTGATGTGGCAACTACTAGGCACCCTCCTGTTATATGCTGAACTATCTCTAATATTCAACATTTATATGGGCATTGGTCGTTCTAGATTGAGAGATCTCTGATTATGTGTTTCAGATAGTTTCTCGTTGGGATCGCCTGAAAATAGCTAGTAGAATGCCTTCAGTTTCAGGAAATCTTTGCCCTGACGTCAACCAGTAATTCAACGCCAATTTGTCGACATTCTCTTGGCCTGGTTGGTGATAAGTCAGTTCATGATCCCTCAACCACAGTGATGTTGAATCTTCTGCCTAGCATATTGTTAGGTATAACACAAAAAAATCTGCCAGTCTGTAAAAATATAAGGGTAGGTTTGATAGCGGTCGATCCTATTGCTTACCAGTATTCACCAATCCTTTTACTCCGTGGTATATTGGTAGCATTGTCCGCTCAGTAGCACACAGGTGAAAATTATTTAAATTTTCTTCAAAACTGATTGCTGAAATTATTATGTTCCGTTAAATGCGAGACCGATTATTAAAGGAGATATTCACAAAAATTTAATAAATGAATTTCCAAATAGATGGATCGGACGTAATAGGCCAGTTCCTTGACCTAACACAGTTTATCGTAACAAAGATGGACATGGAAAATCGAAGGCAATAAGTAAAAAATGCTGTTCGTAGACGACGAGATTTTATTTTCACCACATGTATATATAAATCCTTTATTTAGTCATAGACTAATATATAATTACACACATATCTTAACAACCAAATTCATATTTTAAAATTAAAAACAACAATCAAACATCGTCAAGCTTTGCAGAACAATGACATACTAAACTAAACTGACACAAATTTAAAAAAAAAAAACAACAAAAAGGTCATGTCCCTCAAGGACAGACCCTATTAACAAAATACTGCTTCAGACACTGCTTAAACTTATTTAGAGATTTTAAACATTTAATATTTGTGGGCAATTGATTAAAACTGTTTAAACCTTTAAAAAATGCAGAGGTTTGTGTTTGTCTCTTTAATAATGGAGGAATATAATAGTCATCCTTCGATCTAGTGTCATATGCATGTTTTTTCTATTATAATTAATATAATTTTGTAAATATGTCGGAGAACTACCCGATCTGATTTTAAAAATAAAGACCAATGTTTGATAGTGAAAGAAGTCCTCCACCGACAACCATTGCATTTCTCTCAACATGTAGTTAATTGATGTTCTTCTTGTACATGAGAGTGTAAGTCTCATGGGTCTATTTTCCAATTTTTGAAATCTTGCCTTTTCATTTTGATTAAGAAGAAACAAAAGTGTGGAGCAATGGACTTATACATCGCCCAATATTATGCGCAAATCAAAAGAGTGACAACTTTGTACAATTTTTACAGATTCCCAAAACCGCAATGGAATGAATTTAATAGTAAGCTTGTAATCACCGTTATTTGGCAACTCTTATATAGACGATTTTGGTTAAATAATTTATTTTAACGAGTTCTACGACCTATGAAAATGAATGACTTGACATTGAGAACCCCCTGTATACTTACAACTTATAAGACTCATCTATTGTATCTTCCCAATTGAGTGTTTATCCCTCTGCTTATAGCCTGTTATTGTGGAAAGAACGAGAGTTCAGCACTAATCGATTCGGTGGCTTGACCATCGAACCTTTAACAAACAATATTGATTAAATGATAGTTCATGAGTTAAATTTTCTTATAAATATTTTATTTGTCTTATCTCAAATCACTTTTTAGTTACGATGATAAATCAAAAAGATACTACTATTACAATCAAATAACAAAGAAAACACAATGGGAGCACCCTTTAGACGAAATTTATCGAAATTTGGTAAAGAAGGCCAGAGCAGATAGCCAATCTGTGTCAGTTAATGAACCAACCGAAGACGCGACCTACGCAAAAGATGATGAACTAAAAAGTTTTGAGGAAAGTATCCCAGGAAATATACAAAAGTTACAACCCTTGTCTTTAGGGGTTAGGAAACGAGACATCAGGTTATCCCCTTTAAAGGTTAGCCCTGCTCATAGTCCTAAACACGAGTCCAAGTTAATGAAACAAAAGTCAGAGGATATTTTAATAGGAAATAACAGGTTTCTCCATAAATTCAGCAGTTTTGATGAAGAAAATAGGGATATTGGGGTTTTTGACAAGCATCCTAGGGCATTGGAAAAATTGGAACTTAAGGTAGGTTTTTGATTTTATCTAATAATATTTGTCCTGCAAAAAAACTTTTGCTGGCTTAAGAGATAACAGCTTTGTACGCGCTTTTACACACTGAATTTAAATAAGGCCTCAGAATTTGTCAATTATCAATCAAGATAGTTATTTATTTCACATACGTGCCTTTACCGATGTACACCGTATTAGAAAACATTTGATCTTATGACAAACTTACCATAATTTATTCACAAAGTTTCTCAGTTTGATGTTTTATCTAACAATAAATTTTAACTTAAGGTTACAGGTGGTGGGGCAATGTTTCTTAAATCAAATACTAGAAAAAATGAGTTGATCCAGAGTCCTAATCCAAGAGCTGATGGTCTGGATTTACCCAGGAGTATTTTGAGAGATAGAAGTATAGAACATTCAAAGAGTTTGGATTTTGATAAGGTTTGTAATAACTTAAAGTTAAATTATCTTAATGAACCTTGGTTACTGAGAAAAGTCCCCGTATCTACGGAATACGAATCGAGTTCATGTTTTTTACACACAGGCATATTAGTGTGGTTAGATAATGGAACTTTAAAAATTTTTAACTGAGATTTCGTCCACGTTCGTTCATTTCAAATGAACAGTCTGTTACTCTGGCCAACGGCATTATCATCTGTTTGAAGGTCATAGACAACGATGTTTCCTGCGAAGTAGTAAATATCCGTTGTACTTCCATTGTTTTTATTTTTTAGTTGAATGTCACGACGTTTCGGCTAGTAGTTATCTCTAACCGTTTTCAAGTGAAAATAAATTCCTAAGTACAGTACTATTTATACTAAAAGTAAATGCAATGGAGTGTGACTGACATGGATTCAGTCATGCTTGTTACGCCAAAGTCTCATTTATACTGCATTTAGTTTTAATTTACAATTATTAAAAAGTGCTTTCCACACTTCTTTTATATCTAAAGATGGTTTACTAAAGCGGCTCGGGTTCTGATGTATAACCGCGCCTTCTTTGAATTTTCGTTTTCTCCAGCTTCAGCCCATTTTATGTGGTGTCCATATTTTCATTTTCTCCAGCTTCAGCCCATTTTATGTGGTGTCCATGAGTCCAGGCATGGTTAGCGGCACCAGATTTTTCTGGTTTTCCTCGAGATGTGTAGTTTTGTTGTCCTTTGATACTTACGCCATGGGGTCTCTTTGTTTCGCCAATGTAGGAGTTGCCACATTCACATGGTATCTGATACACACAGTTTTTCATACCCCTTTGAGTTGTTGGTTTGACCCTAGTAAGCCGACTTCACAGAGAGTTACTTGAATTGAAAACAACACACAAACAATTTTATATTGTTTTCCTATTCTTCTAACTTTTTCCGAAATGCCTTTAACATAGGGGATGCTCAATATTGGTATTCGTTAACCGTCAGGTCATTTTTAATGCGATCTGTCTCCTTCATCAAGTTCTCGTTGGAGTTGCAGAGAGTTACGGCTCTATCTACGAGAATTCTTATAATTTCTTGTTTGATATTGTTGGAGTGATTGGATGGGTAGTTTAAATATTGTCTTTTGTGTGGCTTTTCTGTAAACTGAGGTTCGAATTTGTCTGCCATTTCTTTCAACCAAAACACCTAAGAAGCGTAATTTATTTTGTACCTCTTTCTCCCTGGTGAGTTTAATGGTTGGGCTGATACTGTTGAGATGAAAAATGAAATTTTGAAGTTCTTCGTCGTTTCCATTCCATACAATAAAGGTATCGTCTACATATCTAAGCCACAACTTTTTTTCTTAATTGCGGATTCAATTGCAAAAGCCTAGAACCATTTCATGAAAATATTTGCAACCACCAGTGAGAGTGAAGATCCCATCGGTAGTCCATCATCCTGGATGTAGAATTTTTCCTTTTCCTGAAAATAGGAATTAGTCAAACAACTTTCCATCAAGTTTTTGACGGCGTGCGGTGGTAAAGATGTCTTTCTGCTAAGGTCTGGTCTTCTTCAAGTTTCTTTCTTATAATTTTTAACGACTCCTTAACTGGAATGTTGGTGTATAGACTTTCCACGTCGAAGCTAATCAAATGGTCTTCCAGTTGTACTTCTATTTCACGTATAATTTCTACGAAATGTTGCTAGTTCTTGACAACATCAGCAAAGACAAGAAAATTGCCCTAGCTAACCTACAGAAGGATTCCAGTATTACAATTCTACCAGCGGCTAAAGGGAATGCTACAGTCGTAATGAATGTTCAGACATACAATCAAAAAATTGACTAAGATTTTATGACAGGAAATTATACATCTCTTATCTGGAATTGAAACGACGAAGAACTTCAAAATTTTCAGCAAAAATATCAGCCCAACCATTAAACTCACCATGGAGAGAGAGGTACAAAATAAATTACCCTTCTTATATGTTTTGGTTGAAAGAAATGGCAGACAAATTCGAACCTCAGTTTACAGAAAAGCCACACACACAGGGCAATACTTAAAGTACTCATCCAATCACTTCAACAACACCAAAAAAGAAATTATAAGAAATCTCGTAGATAGAGCCTTAACTCTCTGCAACTCCAACGAGAACTTGGCGAAAAGATAGATCCCATTAAAAATGACCTGATAACTGAATACCCAGTATATCTGGTGGATAAAATTTTGAAACAACGCAGAAATAGGACAATATCGACAACGAACGAAGAACGAAAACCAATATTGAACATCCCCTATGTTAGAGGAATTTCTGAAAAAGTTAGAAGAATAGGAAAACAATATAAAATCAACGTTGTTTTCAATTCAAGTAACTCTCTGAGAAGTCGGCACACTAGGGTCAAACCAACAACTCAAAGGGACATGAAGAACTGTGTGTATCACTTTTGCGAAACAAAGAGACCCCTTGACGTAAGGATCAAAGAACATCAAAAATACACATCTCGAGGAGAAACAGAAAAATCTGGTGCCGCCGCCAACCATGCCTGGACTCATGGACACCACATAAAATGGCCTGAAGCAAAAATTCTACACAGAGAACAACACTGGAGAAAACGAAAAATCAAGGAAGCCGCGATTATATATCAGAATCCGAGTTGCTTGAGTAAACCATCTTTAGGTATAAAAAAGTGTGGAAACCACTTCTTAATAATTGTAAATTAAAACTAAATGCAACATAAATGGGACTTAGGCTTAGCACGCATGACTGCACTCATCTCAGTCACACTCGACTGCATTTACGTTTAGTATCAATAGTATTGTAGCCTAAGAATTTATTTAGTTTCACTTGAAAACTGCTAGAGATAACTCCTAACCGAAACGTGACATCCAATAAAAAATAAAAACAATGGCAACCCAACAGAAATCTATTACTTCGCATTATTGGATTTGCTGGAAATTATATAAATAGATAGAAAATATATAATAAAATGTTTATACTTTCTTGGTTCCTTTTTTTTTATTGTTAGATTTGTACATTGTCTTAGTTTGGACAGAATTTATTGCAGAGCTATGTAGCAGTGAGAAACCCAGATGTTAAATATATTTTACAGTGGATAAGTATTTTTTTTTAAATAGAAGCAAATACCTAACTTGTTTTACTGTTAGAATTATCGATCATTAGGCGATCAGAAAATAAAGAATTAAACAGAACGAATCTTAAATATTGGCATTCTGAACGATCTGAATCAAGAATATGTCCATTTTGAACACCTTTATTTGCCCCCAAAAATTTTTCCAATGAAACGATGACCTACAAACTTCTTCTTCCTCTTGTTATAGGCTTACAACCTGTTTTTTCCAACTCAATCATTCATTTGATGTTGAAATCCAGTACTCTCTCCATCTTTTAGGTGGTCTACCTATTGGTCTTCTGGTTTCCGGTGTTCCATCTCGGGCGATTCTCGCTATCCTATTTTGCGCCATTCTTCCTACGTGCTCATTCCAGGCTTTTCTGCGCTTCCGTCCTCTTACTATATCCTGCATTCCATGTTCCTCGCATATTGTTGAATTGCGTATGTGATCTCTTAATGTGTATCCCGATATTCTTCTTAGTACTTTCATTTCGGCAGTTCTTAGAATTGATTTTGTTTTTGTGTTGTCAGCTCTCGTCTCTATTGCGTACATCATTATCACTCGAATACAGGTCTTGTGGATTTTTGTCTTTGCATCCTTGCTCATGTATGTGTTGCCATATTATATCCGCCAGGCTTCCTGAGATTCTATTTGCCTTGTTTACTTGGTTTCTTACTTCTCTTGTTCTGTCTTGGTTTGCGGATATCTCAACTCCTAAGTAATTAAAGGTCATGAGTTGTTCTATTGGTTTGTCATCCACTACTCATTCTGTACCCTGGTGCCGCTCTTTTGACGTTCTCAATTATTTGGTCCATTACTATGTTAAACAGTAATGGACTCGGAGAGTCCCCCTGTCGTATGCCCGACGCTATCGGTACATCCTTAGTTAGGTTGCCGCTTACTGAGATTTGTGTTGTGGTGTTGGAGTTTAGCTGTTCAACTATGTTAATTAAATTGTTTGGGATGCCTTTAATTCGCATTATTTGCAGAATATCATCCAGTCTCACCCTATCAAAGGCTTTAGTGAGATCTATAAAGCACATAAAAGCCGGCTCAGTAAATTCAATAGATTTCTTTGCTATTTGTCTTACGATGAATATGGCATCTACTGTAGATCTGTTTTTGCGGAAACCTTGCTGTTCTTCTGATAATCTGCAATAGTCAGTTATTATACCTTCAAGGATTTTGGTGAATAATTTCATTATTGAATTTAATAAAGTTATTCCTCTATAGTTTTCCGTGATTTTCTTATCGCCCTTCTTGGAAATAGGTACTGTTATACTTTTCTTCCAATCTCGAGGTATCTCTTGGTCTTTAGTTATTTTGTTAAAGAGTTTTGTTAGTTCTTCGTGTAATGCACATCCACCATATTTAATTAGTTCGTTGGGAATATTGTCGAGTGCTGGGGCTTTTCTCGTTTTTAATTTGGCTATCGTGTCTCGTCGTTTGGAGGCTTACTTTCTTGGTGTATTCGTCATATTCAGATGCATTTTCGGGTGGGTAGTTGTTTTGTTGTGATTGATCTGTATTTCTATATAGTGTTTTAAAGTGTTTTTCCTATTCGTGCTCAGAAATTTTTTGGGATTGTGTATATCCTGTTTCCTTCTTCTGATCATGTTCCATACCTTCTTTTGTGCCCCATACAAGTCATGTTCCATATCTACTGTGAGCCTTCGCCAATATTCGTTTTTGATTTGTCTTGTGTCGGCGTTTACTCTGTATCGGAGGTAAGCCTGTCGTTTCTCTGCTGCCAATGATTTCACCTCAGGAGTATACCAGTGCTTAGCTGACGGCTTAGAATTTATGTTGACTTCTCTGTATCCCAATGCTTCCTCGGCCGATTTATCTACATTTCCTCTGATTTTTCCCCAGCTTTCTTCAACATCATCTGAATTTTTAATAGAGTTGTCTTTGATCTTTTCTGCAAGTCTCTTTTTATACAAGTCTTTGGTTGATTCATCACTTAGCAATTCAATGTTTAATTTATTTTTAATATTCGGTGGCTTTTTCTTTTTGTGTTGTATTTTAAGTCTTAATTTGCATAGTACTAATCTATGATCGGATCCTATTTCTGCAGATGTTAAGCTACGGACGTCTAATACTTGTGTTGGATGTAAAACTTTATTTGATATCACATAATCTATTATTGAATTTTGTCCTCTGGTATTTTGCCAGGTTATTTTGTGTTGAGGCTTATGGGGGAAGAATGTATTATTTATTCTCATGTTGTTGCTTGTGCAGAAATCAATCAAGATTTCGCCATTTTCGTTAATATGGTCTTCGTTGTACTTGTTTTTGATCCCATCTATCACTTCATTGCCTATTCTTGCATTTAGGTCACCCAATATTAGAGTCTTTTCATCCGATGGTATTTTGTGGATTTCCGTTTGCATTGTCTCATAAAAGATGTCTGTTTCTTCTTTTTTCCTGCTGCTGTCTGGGGCATATACACTGAGGATATGAATTTTTTCTGAGCCTGTCTTCAATGTGATCCTAAGAATGCGTTCGTTGACGTAGTGGATGTCATCAATATGATCTTCGTATTTCTCTGCTATCCATATCGCTACTCCAGCTATTGCTCTTTTTTGTTTCTCCACTCCACTGTATACTAATATGAATCCAGGTACTTTTAGGGTGCCCTTGCCTTTTCGTTTGGTTTCGGAAATTGCGCATATGTCAATCTTATGATGTTTCATTTCCATGAGTACGTCTTGGTTCTTTGTTTGCCATGACATTATATTCCAGCAGGCCATTCTCAATATCTCCCTTCTCCAGTTATGTTTATTCTTTGATGTTTTGTTATTCATTGTCCTTTTTCGTGCCAGGTCTGTTACCCACACAAACAATAACATTAATTTTTATCCTAATAGTGACATCATTTTTGTATAGATTTCACTAAACGACAAATCTGACAAAGATGATGACGACAAAAAGAGTGTCAGATTCAACTTGGACAATAACACCACAGATGTTGGAATAACCTTCTCCGATAAAAGTTCCAGCGAAGATGATATGAACATTAGCGATAAACAATCAGAAGCAACCAATATGAAAGTGCCACCAGCTAAAAGCAGATTTTCTGTAACGGCCGTATCGGAGCCAGCATCGAATTTAAAACTGATTAAAGTCCCAACGGATTTTGTCAAGCCTAAATTGACAATAAATAGAGGTAGGCAGTTTAAAATTTAATTTTAACCTTGCTACTTTTTTGATTTTTTTAATCACCAAATTACAAAGGATAACACTAAGTTTTCCTTAAATAATTTTAGGTTCTGATTCAGAAGACGACACAAAAAGCCTAGAAAAGCTAGATATTAAAACGATTGAGGACCTTTTTGAAAGTGATAGCGAATCTAGCCCAGATGAAAATATTAAAGGAAGGCTTGAAAATAAAGCAGAGAAAAAAATAGCCGATATTAAACAAAAAATATGGGAAGAGAAAAATGAAGATTTGTTTAATTTTAAGTTAAAGCTTGAGGAATCGCATGGGCATGAATTAGATAGGATATTAGAGGTAAGTCTGATAATTTCTTTTTCACTGTATGATAAAAACTTTTTTACAAAAATCTGGGTCGCCATGCATGAAATTAAAAAAAAAACATTTATTTATCCGTAATGTTCTTTGAAAACGTCATCCTAAATTAAACGTACTAATCACTAAGTTAGCATTACAACACTAAGTCTTATCATACAATATCGAAGTATTCAAAATCACACATTATTTAAAAAAATCATTTAATTAGTAATGACATTTGGATATTAAAAAACGTTTGAACACAATCTTGAACCTACCTCTTTGTACAATATTTCTAATATCCCCAGAATTTTTACACATACATGTGAAACTGATCTTTCAAAAGCTGATAATAGACCATCGCATAGTATACCTGAAGGAATGTGGCCCTATCTAAAATAGGCATGATAACTGTAACGAAGAATCACTGAAATTATGATTTGAAGTAATTATTTAGGATAGACAGATTCTAAAAAACACACTTATTTTTTGATTACAGGCGAGATTATATTTATTATAGTAAAAATAAAAACACAAAACATAGAAATCGGCCATATTAGATCGAACACCAATCACAAACGTGTGAGGTCACGCTTTCGTAAACATCACATCAGTAATCATTGTTTATCGCCTTTATCGTTCGAATTTGTCTTTATTTGCATCGTTAATCAGATATTTTGTGGATAAAACTATCAAGTGTGTCAGTGCTGTGCTTCCAAAAGTACAACAACGTCATGAAATGAGGATTTATCAAGGCCAATAGCTCAAATTTGCCAAGAATCGACTCCTTGGTGCTGGGAGCGAGGTATATATATATATATATATATATATATATATATATATATATATATATATATATATATATATATATATATATATATATATATGTGAAATAAATGCGAAACAGTAAATGCAAACTTCTCTCCATCATATCCCTTCTGTGTTCGCATTTATTTCACTTACATATGGAGTTGCATATAGTTGTACGTTTGCTGAATGTGATTTTAGCACTACAACAGCATAATGTGGATATAACCACTGCTAATGCATCTCACACGGAGGAATCCGTGAAATCCGTATAAACATATATATATATATATATATATATATATATATATACTTATTTAGCAGCTGTTTTTGGAAAGGTGGTAGGTGCTTCTAGATCTTCAATTGTGTGCAAAGCTAAAAGAAAAGTACTTGTAAACAAGCTGTAACTATTCACACATTATTATGTACTATAATTTTTGCAACAGACTATAAAAATAATATTATAATAATAATAGATATCGTTTATGGACACAGTCCATTTCATGCGCTGTCTTCGTCGTCCCGCTTGAGTAAGAGTTGGTTGGGGTTCCCTCACAGCATCTTCGGCGGGTAGAGCTCTTGGAGTTATGTAACCCTCGTGTTGATGTAGTTGTTGTTGCCTGTCCACAGCGATGTCAACTCTCATGCCGTTGTTTGGTTGTTCTTGAGTCTCTGGGTTTAGCTGTGGCGCAGATTCTGCGGTTTGTTCATTGTTATCATCGGTGCTTCTTATCTCTCGTTCTATTTCCGCTTTGATGATGTTAAGTCACGCTTCTGAGATAAGTTTATTTCGGAGAATAGCTCTGTATTGGTCTGCTATTCTCTGTTGTGACACTTGTAGGTGTGGATATTCCCTACAAAATTCGGCATGAAGCTGTTGTCTATAGCCGATTGTTTCTCGTTCTAGTTCAGTCACCCTATAAAAAATGCGCATTACTGTTTCATTCATGGATGTTGTCCATTTCATGCGCTGTCTCGGAAATCCCGCCTGAGTGAGCGCTGGCTGAGGTTCCTGTGCAGCACCTTCAGAGGGTGGAGCTCTCGTTGTTGTTTGGCTCTCATGTTGTTGTTAGGCTGTAGCTTCGTGTGCGACAGGGGTTCGCCTCCTCAACCCCCTGCCACTTGAATTTTACGATGTCGATAGATATCACAAAGATTATTTGGAATCATAACTACCTATAATGTTATGATTAAACTGGCAAACAGAAAATATATACACTTGAATTCAATAAAACAGGTTACCAGTATAAACAAGCAATGGTTATATACCTGAACTTTCGGATGAAGTGCCTGCGAGTTCTAAATGTTCTGTAGGTGTTTTTATTGGTGCTACATCTTTCTCACTTTTTTCAATTAGACACCTTCTTTGTTTTTTGAGAGCATAGGGACGCTCAGTGATGTCAGAAGTTCGTTTGCTTCTGTCTGGTTAGCATTCAAATCTTGTGGATATACACCTTGACTTCATGGGCACTTGTAAAACTGAATCCATTACATGGTATTGTATATAATTTTCCATATCATCTGGTAACTGGAAAAAGAAAAATCTTTTAGTTAGGAACTTTAAATATAATACAGTAATAAAGAAATTAAACCTAACCTCAAACGGGATCAACAGTATTATTGACTAATATTTACCTTACATGTATTTTGTTTGCGAACTTCGCCACTTATTTATATATAATAAATACTTACATCAAAATGATCTTCGCAGAAATAAATTACTGAATTAACAGATACAGAAGTTGGGTTTCTCCTTGCAAGATTTAACCACGTATTTCTGATATTTTTCTTTATTGCCACGTTAATAAATAACTTATTCGGAGTTTTCATGGATGTATTATTACATCGAGGAATTGCACACCATCGATACACATTCGAATTCATGATTATCACCCAAAATAATGGAAAATATGAATCAAGACAAGCAATAAGATGCAACTTGCCAAGTGTTTGCGAAAGGGTGACATCACAGACGAACGCCATTACTATTCTAGCGTTTTGCTGCGAAATTGAAATTGTATTTTAAAAAGATCAATTTTTCATTCAAAACATTATTTTTTTGCGGAAATAAGAATTATTTTGTATAAAGTAGGTGCGTAAAAATATCGTGGAGTATTTTTCCAAAATCAGTCATCATGCCTATTATAACAGAGCTGCTACAGCGCAAAGTTAGCTGATAAAGCTTTATACAGCCATGATCATTGTGATCGTTCCGAGCTATTCTTTGATCCATTACCAGCCCTAAATGCAAGTATATGTCAATGCTTTTTTTCCTCTCATAATTTGTTCCAAATTAATAGTGTTTTTAATGTGTATTATTCAATGCTTAATCTGATATTTATTGATAGAATGGAATCAGGAGATGTTTGGTTGACTATTCACCTATGTGTTGTACTTTATTATGATCACACTAGAAATATGCATCTTGTTTATGGGAATAAAATTGAAAATAATCAATGTAAATTTCTTCGTTTTATAGCATTTAACAAAAATATTGTACCTAATTATACCGAGTTGCAAGCTGAACTTATGCTTAACAGCCCAAAATCAAGGCTTAAACAGACACCTTAAAATGTTATTTAAAATAGTGAATAATCTTGTTTACTGTCCAAACTTTTTCAACAAGGTATCCTTCCCGTCCCGCCAAGGGTAACTTATTCTGCCTCTCTCTTATATTCCCTCACACTAATTATAGCCAAAGTATTTTTATTCCTCGTGCTTCCTGACTGGCTAATAATTTCCCAGAACATTTAGATTTCCTTTCATATACGAGACCAATGTTTCTTAAAACTCTCAAAAGCTGTGATGTTATATAAAAAAAATGTTTGTTATAATTAATTATTTATTTTATGCATATAGGTCTTGTGTGTTTGTAATTAATAAGTATAGCCTGCAAATAAATAAAAATCTAGCCTTGTCACTATTAAACAAGATAATTCACAGTTTACTGATAAACGGAAAATTTCCAGAGTTTCTCCAGTGTTTAAAAAAGGAGACAAACAAAATATAGAAAACTACAGACCAGTCTGTATAATAAATAATTTTTCTAAATTTTTTGAAATGTTTCTGCATGAAAATCTATTTTTCAAGCTGAAACACCTATTTAGTGATTCCCAACATGGTTTTATGAAGGGTAGGTCCACAGCGTCTAATCTTTTCTGCTTTACTCAGTTTGTGGCTGATGTCTTGGACAGGGGAGGTCAAGTGGACACAATATACACAGATTTTTCAAAGGCATTTGATAGGCTTGATCATGGCATTCTGCTAGATAAACTGCATTGTTGTGGACTTTCGCAAAAATTAATTCTATTTTCTAAATCATATCTCTGCGATAGGCAGTAAATAGTAGAATGCTGTGGTCAGTCCTCAGAACCCCTTGTGTGTGACTTCGGGAGTTCCTCAAGGGTCAATACTTAGTCCTTTATTATTCAATATATTTATTAATGGAATTGTGGG
This sequence comes from Diaprepes abbreviatus, assembly GCA_034092305.1. Classification (NCBI taxonomy): domain Eukaryota; kingdom Metazoa; phylum Arthropoda; class Insecta; order Coleoptera; family Curculionidae; genus Diaprepes; species Diaprepes abbreviatus. Next base: position 1,230,391 of record JASJET010000278.1, read on the forward strand.
TGACTGTACAATGCTACTCTATGCGGATGACGCTAAAATTTTTACTTCTGTAAAAAACGATGCTGATTGTCAAATACTACAAATAGGATTGATGGACATTATCCTGAAACAGGGTTTCCGCATGAAATCTTATTTCAGCGGCATTCTTTTTGTTCTCTAGAACATAGACGTATCGTCACAGACCTCAAATTTCTTTATAAAGTTTTGCATAACAGAGTGGAATGTAGTGATATACTGGAAAAAATAAGTTTTCTTGTACCTAGGACTTCAGCTCGCCAATCTGCCACATTCTATTGTCCTACACCTCGTACAAATGTGTGTAACTACTCTCCTTTATATAGGATGTGTAAAAACTACAACGAAAACCAAAATAAATTCGACATATTTAGCTGCAGAATGGCACAAATAAAAAAAAATTAAGTATGTAATATTTTGTAGTTCTGTTTCTAGTAATTTGTGTATGCTTGCTTTGTCATTGTAAATATTTAAGTTTTTTTTCTGTTGTACCCATTTGTTAATTGGTTTTTTGAACTGTGAAATGGGTTTAAATAAATAAATAAAAGATGTCACGAGGAAGTTGTTTACCAAATATGACAATTTCAGTTTTATTAGGGTTTAAAATTAATCAAAAACAAATCATTTATACAAAAAATAAAGAACCCAGAATTGGCCCACATCAGTATTGATAAAAATCAAGCGTTTTTACAAGATCAAAGAAACCCGGCAGTAGGCTTACCCTCATCAATTTTTTTCAAGTACTACATGTTACCACGGTCTATAAAATATGCATCACAAAAATTTTGGACCTAAAAATTTCATGGAGGTTTTCTTTATTAATTAGTGGTAATTTTTTTTAAAAGAAATTAGGTTTTTTGGATTGAAATAACGGGAATAATTCCTCGTTAAACTATTCTAATAGACCCACTTGAAAACAAGATAATCCAACAGACAAAACATCTTTTATAAACACTTTTCTATATCCTTCTACATGTACAAAAAGTTTTCTATTTCTAGTATTTTATTCTTTTAGGAAGAAAAGTCAAGACATGAAGAAACAATTAAGACTGAATTAGGTAATCTTAATGTTGAACTGGAAATGCGGACCAAACAAGAAAGACTGAATTTTGAAGCCAAACTTGCGGGATTATCGACGGAATGGGAAGACAAATTAAGTGCCGAGAAAATAAAAGTTATAGAACATTTTGAGGTATTCATCATTAGTTTTTTTTTTCATTTGAATATCACTTATTGTAATGGTGAATTATAATCCCATCCTGTCCATTTTTAACGATTATATATAAAAAAACGGATTATTTTTACAACTTGATATTTTATTTGGTTCTGGGCCGTTCTTCCCCAATTTATAAATATAATTAAACTATCCAGAATATTGATAATAGTATATTTACGGATCAAATAAATACAATCCATTTCAAAAATAAAAATACAAACACTATTTAAAACAGTCAGAATTAAAAAACTTACAAATCTAAACATCCATTAAAGTGCTTCAAAGACAAGTATTGACAATATTAACTAATTTTTCAAGAACTGTAAAATTTTCAATTTAAAGACATTAACAACAACAATAATAATAACAATAATAGTACATTAACGGATCAAACAAATACAGTCCATTTCGAAAATAAAAAATACAAACACTATTTAAAACAGAATCAGAATCAAGAAACTTACAAATCTAAGAATGCATTAAAGTTCTTCAAAAGACAAGCATTGACAATTGACAACATTAACTAGTTTTTCAAGAATTGCAGTATTTTCAATTTAAAGACATTAACTGGCAAATGATAAATATCAATGTCAGTAGAAACTGAATTCATTTCCCTACACATTCGAGAAATAGGACTGTTAATGCCATAATTCGTTCGGTAATATATCACTTCAAACAAATCGTGCGCTCTAAAAGCTCTTGGAGGAACCAATAATCCAATATTATTGAGTAGTTCGGGAGAATCAATACAAGAGTTAACAATCTTATAAAGTAGAACGAGGTCAAGATATATGCGCCTCACACACAATGGTAGCAACCTCAAAGCATCGGCAGTATCATCATATACAGACCCCTCCTGCTGCATTCCCTGTTTAAAGACAATGAAACTTAAAAACTTTCTTTGTACTCTTTCCACTTTTTCTTTGTATGTAAAATAATGAGGTGACCAAACTTGGGACACATATTCCAAGACTGATCGAACTACAGAGCAGTATATCACTTTAAAACAGTCTACACTATTAAAATCCTTAAGCATTCTCTTCACAAACCCTAGCAACTTCAAACTTTTGTTCACAATATTATCAATATGTGTGTCGAAGCGAAGGGCCCTATCAAATGTAACACCCAGATCCTTCACACAGTCAACACGATTAATCGTATTATTATCAAGAAAGTAATCAAAAGTTATCCAATTCCTTTTACGATAAAAACTTATAATGGAGCATTTATTAATATTGAGGTGCATAAAATTTAATTTAAACCATTCAGAGAATCGAGCTAGACCCCGCTGAATGCCCTCGCAGTCGTTGCTACTCCCGACAACCCGAAATATATTTAAATCATCTGCATAAAGAAGACATCTACTGAAAGTTATGATGTCCTCCATATCGTTAATAAAGCAGTTAAAAAGGAGCGGGGCGAGGTGAGCACCCTGAGGAACACCAGAGGTAACATGTATATCAGATGATTCACAGTTGTTAATTTTTACTCGCTGTACTCTATCAGACAGGTAACTATTTATCCATTGTAGAAATGATCCATGGATGACCAAGCCTTCCAGCTTGTAAATAAGAAGTTGATGGTTAACCTTATCAAAGGCCTTGGAGAAGTCAGTGCATCCACTTGACACCTCCTCTCCAAAGCCTCCACCAAGTACTGCTCATAAACAAGCAGATTAGTAGTAGTTGATCGACCTGCCATAAAACCATGCTGTGAAGTCGCTAACACATGCCTAAAAAGAGGACATATCTTTTGGTAAACAATACCCTCAAAAATCTTACTAAATAGTGAAAATTTCGAAATTCCACGATAATTTTCGACTTTAGCTCTGTCTCCATTCTTATGGATTGGCGTAATGTAAGTGGTTTTCCATAATTTTGGAAAAACACCTGTTGATAAAGAGATATTAAAAATCTGAGCCAATACTGCAGACAAAACACCCTGATAATTCTTAACAAATATGACTGGTATTCCGTTGGGTCCGATACCTAATTTACTGTTCAAGTAATCTATTGCATTAAACACGTCCACCGGCTCAACTTCAAGGAAACTAAGGTTTGCAGTTTTTGTGTAATTAAAAGTACGGGTACCACAATGTTCATGCGTGTAGACTGTGGAGAAAAAAGCTCTAAAGAGCTCTGCTATAGCAGTTGAGTCCTCCGCTGTAACATTATTATGTGACATACTACTTGGAAGAGAAAATTTCGTATTCTTGGCATTAACATATCTCCAGAAAAACCTACTATCAGACTTTATGGAATCTTCAATGCCAGATATATGGTTTTGATAATTGTATTTATATGTGTACTTACATAGCTTACGTAACTCTGAAAATAAAATGTAATCAGAATTGAAATTGGAAATTTTATATTGTTTACGGGCTTTCTTTTTTTCAAAAATCAGAGACTTCAATTCTGGACTGAACCATGGCGGAAATTTTTTATTTTTTGCTTTAGCTTTAGGGACACAGATACCAAAGCAACAATTCAAACACTGATAAAACATACTTAATATTATATCAACATTATTTTGCGTCATTAATGAGGCCCAATCAAAATTTGCCAAGAAAAAGTTCATTTCCAAATAATTGCAGTGTTTAAAATCATTACTTCCTAGAAATGTTTTTATTTATTTTGTACGCACGGGATCTAGCTGTATAGTCCTGAGGATAATCTCATAGGTGTGAAACGTGGACAAATACAGCAAAGTGTTCCATTATTTTTAAAGTTGTATGAATAAGTCAATTGATTGTTGTTGTCTTGAATATAAAATATAAATTTCTTACACGTTTTCCTGTTCTAATCATAGTATTAATATTTTCAGATGAGTTTTCTGTTTTTACATGTAATCAAATAACATTTAATATAGATCTGTATATGTGTTAGCATGTTGACATTTCAATTTTAAAGACCAACTCTTAATTACAGGCTAAGAAAGAAGAATTAGAAAAGTACTATGAAGAAAAGTTAGTTGAAATCGAGAAGGAATTGGCTGACAGGGTAGAAAAACAAAAAGAAGATATGATTTTAAACCATAATGCTGATGTAGAACAATTAAAACAAAATCATTCAATTATTATTGAGGAAATTAAAAGGGAGTTTAAAGTTGAGGTCAGTTTTTAGAATAAAAAATAAAGTTTTTATGTGGCGATGGTTGTTCAACATCTCGAAATTCTAGCCTTGAGCTTAAAAACAATAAACTCGTACTAATCAGTGTTTTTCATTAAAATTCCTAATTTTTACAGTTTTAACAAAAAATGTATAAATATAATAATAAGACAAGCTAACCTCAAATATCTTAAAGGATAAAATTCTCAATATTATCACTATATCAAGTTCGAACCTACCATCGCGGCTTTCGCTATCTCTTTTCAGCCTAGAGTTGGAATGTAAAGATTTTTTAGAGGTTGCCAAAAGCTGAGTTAGTCTACTGGTTATTTTAGTTATACTGTGATCTTACTGCGGGTTGCTTATACTAAATAATGTTTCAATAGTGTTTTTTACCATATTTAGGAGCAAATACTAAAACAGAAACATCAGACTGACATGACAGAGCTAAAAGCGAAATTTCAAAACGAGATAGATACAGCAAAAGTAAAGCACTCATTTGACGACAGACAGTTTGAAAAACTGAGATGTGAGAAACGACTGTTAGAAGATAAGTACAGGTGTTTAAAGGAAAAATACTTAAGGTAACACATTTTAACGTTTTCTTATGTGTTGATTAAGGAGATCCCTTTGCTACCGCGGGAGTCAAATGAAGTGTAGTACCCAATATTTGGCAAATTTAATTAAACTATTAATAAAAAATAATAAAACTTAAAAGTAAATAGTTTGCATGGCAACATCATTCGGCTCATTTAAATCAGCTGATCATAACTACTGTGTGATTTGGCAACGTTGTGTTTTTACCGTTTATGTTTATCTCGTAAGCATTCTAGCCTTACGCTTCCATAATAAATAAGTTTACATAATAGTACAATGTGTACTCATAATATTCAAATGTCTCATGGCAAAGATGTTGGTAAATTTGTCGCAAACGTAAACAATGGCGTCAGAATGTAGTGAATGCAAAAAAACTTAAATTAGAATAAAAGATGTGTCTGCTCATAATAACCGAGTAATAGAAATAAAATGTATTACTAATGATTTGTGATGTAAAAATTGTGATTTACCAATATCTTTTAACACAACGTCGTTAGCGAGGAAATTTTTTAATTAGTAAGTATTTTTCATGTAAATGCTTACCAAAAGTTATAAAAAAAATAATACATGTCATAAACGTTACGACATTAACTTCAGACTAGCTTTTGGTAACTATTAATTTGATAAAAATCTATTTTATTTTTAAAATTTATGGGTAACCCCAGTTTTACAAATTTATTAAATCATAATATGATTTCATGAAATTTAAATAACCTATAAGTTTAATAAAGATTAAGATACACAAACACAATCACAATATTTGTATCACAAGAACTACAAAAATACATCACATGACCTCAAGGACTCCTAAAGCCAGAAAGGCTTGCTCCAAAGATATCAAGCTAGTTGGTATTGTTATTGGTTAACTTCAATCAATAGGAGAGTGCATTCCATAGTTAGTTAAATGAAAAAATATGAAAAACAGATGCTTATTTCTCAACTGTTTAATAGAAATGCTAAAACCGATCCACTCTAAAAGTTCCAGGTAGTTGGTGATACCAGTGATTAATTTAAATATGAAACAAACACTGGCCATGATTCTTCTTTGATCTAGAGTATTGATATTCGGGACATTTCTAACATCCAATCATGATTATAATCAAGCTTAAATGCCGCAAACCGAAGAAACCTACCCTGCACTATATATACATATATATATATATATATATATATATATATATATATATATATATATATATATATATATATTGTTCCGGACGGCCGGTTTTCAAACAAACTATACACACAGTAAGCAAATCAACTGGAAGACGTAATTATTTTCCAAAAATTATGCTAACAGGTGTTTTTCCAGTGGCTTCGTGAATAGCTGAACGATAGGCTAGTAAAAATGGCTGAATGCATTTATCCCAGTTATTTTGTTGTTCATTTACTTGTATCCTTATGTAATTCTCCAGCGTTCTGTTAAACCTCTCAACCATTCCATCTGACTGTGGATGAAGGGGTGTTGTTCTAGTTTTGTGGATTTTCAGAAGCTTGCAAAGGTTCGTAAAAACGTCAGATTCAAAATTTCTGCCTTGATCAGAGTGTATCTCTCCTGGCACCCCATATCTACAAATCCACTGTTCAAACAACATTTCAGCAACGGTGGTGGCTTCTTGATTTGGTATCGCATAGACTTCTGGCCATTTACTAAAGTAATCCATACATATATCGATTCCCGGATTTACTAATAGGAAATGGTCCTGCTATGTCTACAGCAATTCTTTCAAAAGGTACTCCTACATTGTACTGCTTCATTTTACCATGGCTACGGGTCCTAGGTCCTTTACTGTCAGCACAGTCGGTACATGTTTTGCACCAATCTTTTACATCTGCGCGGCTTCCCAGCCAATAGAACCTCCCTCGAACTTTTTCAAGAGTTTTCATAACCCCTAAGTGTCCGCCATCTACACCATTATGTAAAGCTTGCAGTACTTCTGGAATCCTTTTGGTGGGTAAAACAGTCTGGCAGTTGTAGTCTTTGCCATCAGAGCTCTCCCAAACTATATTTAAAAGACCATTATGCATAGTCAAGGAATCCCATAAGGCCCAGTAACCTTTCACTTTTTGAGATTTTGGCGAGATTTCTTGAAAAGTGGGTCGATTTGAATTATTATTCTTTAATTTAATGATAAGGGTAAGATCTGGATCTTCTTGTTGTTCTTTGGAGATGATTTTGGGGTCTCAATCCAAAGACCATTGTAGTCGTGTCTTTCGGCAATAGAAATCGTCAGGATTTTCTCGCTCTTCGTGCCTGTTACAGTGCTTGCATTTTTCTGAACATGGTCTCCTTGATAAAGCGTCTGCATTTTTGTGGTTCAAGCCTTTTCTATGTTCAATTTTAAAATCGTATTCCTGTAAACGTTGTAACAATCGTGCTATTTGACCTTCAGGATTTTTAAATTGTAAAAGCCACTTTAGTGATGCGTGGTCTGTTCGCAAAAGAAATTTTTGGCCATATAAATATTTATGAAAATGTTCTAATGTCTTTATAATGGCGAGTAGTTCTTTTCTTATTACACAATAATTCCGCTTAGCTTTGCAAAGTACTTTGCTAAAATAAGCAATCACTTTCTCTTGGCCATTTTGTATCTGGGACAAAATTCCGCCTATAGAGGAGTTACTAGCGTCAGTATCCACAACAAACATCTGATCGGGCTCAGGATATGACAGTATTGGAGGATTACAAAGTGCATTCTTTAGTTCATTAAAAGCGGTTTCGCAGTCTGCGGACCATTCATAGCTGTTGCCATTTTCAGTCAGTCGATGTAAAGGTCTTGCAATATCGGCGAATCCTTTTATGAATCTTCTATAGTAAGTACAAAGACCTAGAAAACTTCTTAGTTCATGTTTATTTTTCGGTATTGGCCAACCTTGAATGGCTTCTGTCTTCTCTAGGTCCGTTCGTACACCAGCTTCTGTAATTACATGTCCCAGGTATTTCACTTCTTTCTGGAAAAATTGACATTTCTTCGGACTGAGCTTTAATTGTGCACTTCTCAGTTTTTGAAGTACTTCTTCGACATTTTTCAGATGATCGTCAAATGTTTTTCCTAGAATTATGATGTCATCTAGGTAAACTAGGCATGTTTTCCACGTTAGTCCATGTAAAATTCGTTCCATTAAACGTTCAAAAGTGGCTGGAGCATTGCATAAACCAAATGGCATAACATTAAATTGCCATAGCCCCGTTCTAGTAGAAAAGGCGGACTTTTCTTTATCCTCTGGATGAAGCTGTACCTACCAATAGCCACTTTTTAAGTCCAATATGGAAACCATTTTGACCCGGTTAATGTATCATCAATACGAGGTAAAGGGAAATTGTCTTTCTTTGTGACGTCATTAAGCCGTCTGAAGTCAACACAGAATCTAGTTGAGCCATCTTTCTTCTTAACTAGTACAACTGGGGATGTCCAGGGACTTTTGGAAGGCTCTATAATGCCTTGATTCTGCATGTCTTTAAACATCTTGTCTACCTCGTCACGTTTTGCTAATGGTATTCTCCTTGGAGCTTGTTTAATTGGAGTTGCTTCTCCAGTATTTATTCGATGCTTGCTACACTGGTCCTTCCCAAGTCGCTATCAGGTAAAGAGAAAACATCCTGATTTCTTCGTAAAAGATCTTCCAGTCTAACCACCTGAACTTGATTCATTAAAGGTGTTGACGTACTAACTAGGTCTTGAAGTACCTTAGGTAAACTAGCAGGTAATTTCTCAGGTTGTAACGGAATACCGGTAACTATCATGTCGACAGGTAGCAATCTTGTCACCTTTTCTCATCTGTTGGGGATAACCCTTCAAGTTCAGCATCTTGACAGATGTAGTGCTTCTTTTATTCTTTTTCTAATTTTCTAACCTAAACTAACCTCTTCTGGATTTGATCCCACTTCTGACACCAATTTGTTCCGGACGGTCGGTTTTCAAACAAACTATACACACTGTATAATTTTAATAACTTTTTATTGTCAACCTTACTTTTTACACTTGTCAAACTAATTCAACTTGCGTCGACTCGAAATATACTGACTAAGAAAGCCAATTTGGACCCTTTATATACCCTTTTGGTCGATACCGGAAGATTCCCTAATTCTCTAGAAGGATTTCCATACTACATGGGGTAATTAAAATAAGAAAAAGGAATAATCCGGCGATTTCTAAACCTTCCATCATAGGCGTTCCATGTTAAAAATAAGGAAATCGAATTCTCTAAAAAGTTCCAGACCTTCTTTCATAGTCGTCTCCTGAGGAAATTAACAAAGGTAAAATTACTTAAATAAATTATAAACTCATAAAAATATATCTAAAACCCTACAAACTACGAATACCAACTAATACTAGGAAATATAAAATGCTACAAAGTTCGTTACATTAGAAAATATACCTAAAACCCTACAAATTACGAACACGAACTAATACTATGAAATATAAAAAGCTACAAAGTTCATTACATTAGAAAATATACCTAAAACCCAACAAACTACGAACACAAACTAATACTAGGAAATGTACAACGCTATAAAATTTGTAACATTATATATATATATATATATATATATATATATATATATATATATATATATATATATATATATATAAATATCGCAATAATTAATTAATTTATATTATTTCAAAATACCAATGGGTCAAAGCGTTCATGTTGAATGTATTCAAAAATCTGAAGTACGCGCTTATGTTGCCAAACGTCTCAACTCCATTTTAATGCAGGTTAATCTTAAATTTTATGTCATTTCTTTTAATTGATATTTCAGTAAACCCCACGATAAGCTAACTATTTTATTGTAAAGAGAGTATGTTTTAAAAAGCTGATTTTTAATTTTTTTCCTGATTTCCCATAAGACTCTGTACATAAAAATTCCGTGATAGTATAGATTACGACTTAAATTATTATAAAAAAAAATTGATTTTCATTCCGATCTAATATTTTTTATTTAACATGTGCAGCGATTGGATCTTCTTAAAGAGTCTTAAAAAATTTTACCTGCTCCAATCTAATTGACAACATAGACTTCGTTTAAATCGACGTTTTTCGAGCCAGCTTCGAAGCCGCCTCAAATCTTACTTGAAATCTAGGCGTTTATTTCACAAACTTAAACATGACTTGACCTTGGCATCAAGTCATTTTCGCAAAAGCTTCATGTCTTGTCTGTACCTGACCCCAAAATAACGCCTCGTTTTGATATTTTTTTATTTAGAAACCAACTGTTGACTGTTGTGAGGGGCAGAATATTTTATTCTGCATTTAGCCTTTAACTTGGGTGTTCTTAAAAATCAAAAATAATTCGAAATAATATACTAACGCTCATTTGACGTAATCGTTCAGAAGTCAACAGCTGATTTCAAAAGCACTTGAGATGTTTATTTCACACTCGAAGCGCGCTTGGGTCAAGTCAACCCTAAATCATTTCCGGCTTGACTTAACAAATCCAAGCCGGCTTCAAGTATAATCTCGCCTGTTTAATTCGTTATTTCTAAGCCGTTTGTAAAAAGCACTCGAAACTGTCGATATAAACGTACTGATAGATATCTAAACAAGTAAAATAAGTGCTTCTATTTCAGGTTGAAAACCGAGGTCAAGTTATCTTTAGAAAAAAGGAATAAGAGGAAAGAACAGCATAGCACAAATACAACGGCCACAAATACTACTGGTTCAGAGACTGAGCAAAGTCATTCAAACAACAAGGACAGGTAAAATATCCTTCTAGGCCCACCCATACCACGACTAACTCTGTATAAAACACTCATTTTTAATTTATGCCAAACCAGTTAATATCAGTTATATACTTAAAAATATTTATTTTAGTGTGTTAGTTCATAATGAAAAAGCATTAAAACATATTCCAAGTTCCTAAAAAAAATCTGTTGTTCACCGAGTGTATAAATTTTTCGAGCTACAGATGATCTGCACAAATCGCTAAAATACTTTTTTCCAAAAATTGACCAACACTCAACTTTATTTACAGTGAAAACAGTTCCTCTGTAATACCATTATTTTCGTTACCATTCTTTATCTTAAAATAATTTATTTTATCCTTTTATTCCGCCGCAACAACCCATATTATATTCATTAAGCAAACGATTCCATGCTGCAAAGATGCAACGTAAGTCGTTGATGTAGATGCTTCTTTCTTGGTTTACATTACTTGTTATTCAATTTAGAGAAGCGGTTAAAGAAGATGCAACTGCATGTGTCGTGTTGCAGTGTTTTCAGAACAGATCCGAGTAACGAGTAACATGTAACACATTGTTTGTTTGAAGGTCATAAACAACGATGTTTCTTGCGAACTAGTAGATATCTGTTGGACTCCATTGTCTTTATTTTTGTTGAATATCATGACGTTTCGGCTAGTAGTTATCTCTAGCCGTTTTCAAGTGAAACTAAATAAATCCCTTAGCTACATGACTATTTATACTAAAAGTAAATGCAGTGGAATGTGACTGAGATGGGTGCAGTCATCCCTTTTTTTATGCTGCATTTAGTTTTAGTTTATTAAGAAGTGGTTTCCACACTTCTCTTATATCTAAAGGTTTACTAAAACAACTCGGGTTCTGATGTATAACCGCGGCTTCTTTGAATTTCCGTTTTCTCCAATGTTGTTCTCGGTGTAGTATTTTAGCTTCAGACTATTTTATGTGGTATCCATGAGTCCAGGCATGGTTGGCGGCACCAGATTTTTCTGTTTCTCGAGATGTGCATTTTTGGTGTTTTCTTTGATTTTTAGTAACTCCTTAACTGGAACGTTGGTGTATAGGCTTTCCACGTCAAAGCTAATAAAAAGAAACTTGAAGAAGACCAGACCTTAGTAGAAAGAACATCTTTACCACCGCACGCCATTATGGACTTGTTGGAAAGTTGTTTGACTAATTCCTATTTTCAAGAAAAGGAAATATTCTACATCCAGGATGATGGACTACCGATGGGATCTTCACTCTCACCGGTGGTCGCAAATATTTTCATGGAATGGTTCGAGACGTTTGCAATTGAATCCACAACTAAGAAACCAAAGTTATGGCTCAGATACGTAGACGATACTTTTATTATTTGTAGTGAAAACACAAAGAACTTCGAAACTTCCTTTTTCATCTCAACAATATCAGCCCAACTATTAAACTCATCATGAAGAAAGAAGTAGAAAATAAATTACCATTCTTAGATGTCTTGGTTGAAAAAAATGGCAAACAAATTCAAACTTCAGTTTACAGAAAAGCCACACACACAGGACCAATACCTTAATTATTCATCTAATCACTCCAACAACATCAAACAAGGAATTATAAGAAATTTCGTAGATAGAGCTTTAACTCTCTGCAACTCCAACGAGAGTTTGATGAAAGAGATAGATTACATTAAAAATGATCTGACAGCTAACGGATACCCAGTATATCTAGTCGATAAATTTCTAGAACAACGCAGAAATAGGACAATATCGACAACGAATGAAGAACGAAAACCAGTACTAAGCATCCCCTATGTTAAAGGCATTTCAGAAAAAGTTAGAAGGATAGGAAAACGATATAAAATCAACGTTGTTTTCAATTCAAATAACTCTCTGAGAAGTCGGCTCACTAAGGTCAAACTAACAACTCAAAGGGACATGAAGAACTGTGTATATCAGATACCATGTGAATATGACAATTCCTACGTTGGCGAAACAAAGAGACCTCTTGACGTAAGGATCAAAGAACACCAAAAATGTACATCTCGAGGAGAAACAGAAAAATCTGGTGCCGCCAACCATGCCTGGACTCATGGACACCACATAAAATGGTCTGAAGCTAAAATACCACACCGATAACAACATTGGAAAAAACGGAAATTCAAAGAAGCCGCCATCTTTAGATATAAGAGAAGTGTGGAAACCACTTCTTAATAATTGCAAACTAAAACTAAATGCAGCATTAAAAAGAATGGGATTTTTCCGTAGAAGGCATGACTGCGCCCATCTCAGTCACACTCCACTGCATTTACTTTTAGTATAAATAGTCATGTAGCTAAGGGATTTATTTAATTTCACTTGAAAACGTCTAGAGATAACTACTAGTCGAAACTTCGTGATATTCAACAAAAATAAAGACAATGGAAGTCTAACAGATATCTACTACTTCGCATGTAACACATTATTGAATCAAATCCAACATTGAAATATAAAAAAAATCTGCCAAGTACGCGTCGAATCCTCATTTCTTTATGATTCCTTAGCAGTTGTTTTTTCTTTTATTTTTAACGACTTCTAAGGGAAAGAGTTGTAAATTCAACCGATCTTTATATATTTTTGTATGTATGTATATCGATTACTCCGGAACGGCGGCACCAATTTGAATGAAATTTTTTCATTATGTTCAGGAAGTTGATGCGGCGATCCCGTATCATTTTGGTCGAAATTTGTCCTGTAAAATCCAAAATGAAACTTATAATATGATGAATTTTCTCCAAGACTGATGTGGAGGAGTTTTCAGGGTCCGCATAGCAATTCTAAAATTATTTAAAAGAAAAGATTTACATCTCTTAATTTTGTCAAAAGATTTTTGAGGATGTAAATTACGAATTTAAAATTATTTTTAAAAAAATCAATATCGCGGTTCCAATATGGATTTTTTGTAATTTTACATTTCTGAATTTTTTCCAAAGTGTGTGGGGTTTCTGAGGTTGTAAATAACAAACTTAAAATTATTTAAAAAAATCAGTATGACCGATGCAATATGGGAGTCTAAAAATTTTAAATTTCCGGATTATATCCAAAATTGATACTAGGAGATTTTCAAGGACGTAGATTAAGGTTAGATTAAGAGTTTAAAATTATTTTTTTGAAATTCAATATGGCGGATCCAAAATAATGAGGTGAAAATTTTACATTATTATTCAAAATTGGTATTAGCATAAGCTTTAGATAGTCTATGGTATTAGAGAGCTTTACAAGGCCGTAGGTTACAAATCTGAAGTTGATTTTTTACATTTTAATATTACAGATAGAGGACTAAAAATTTTACATTTTTCCTGATTTTGCCCAAAATTGATATTGGGGAGTTCTTGTTGCTTACATTACAAATCTTAAATTAATTTCTTCGAACTCAATATGCAGAATAAAATATGTCGGACTAAAAAATTTACACGTCTGAAGTTCTTTAAATATCTGTATTGGAGGATTTTGGGGGCCTAGATTACGAATCTACAATTTATTTCTTGAAATTCAAGATAGGGAGGGGATTAATTATGACAGACTAAATTTAATTCAAAACTGGCATTTGGAGAATTCCGAGAATGAAAGATTTTTTTGTTCAGTTTAGGGTGGTTTACAACTTTGGTTAAAATAATTATTTTTTACCACCTTGGAAACATTGCAAGGTACACTACACGTCGCACTTAGCACTTAGTTCAAATATTTTATTGACATTATACTGAGCTCAAAACTAAAAATCGAAAAATAAAATATTTATAAAAAAAATTAACCGACTTCTAAAAATGCGCTAAAAAGCGAAAAATAATAATATCAATTCTTAGATGAAAATGAAATTTTTAAGTCGGCGCCAAGTTATTACTAAATGAAACAAATAACTACTAATACAAAGTACGTACAAGCTACAGTAAGAAAGCAATTCCTAGATTTTTTATGTGAATTACGTTTTGTCAGATACTAATTTGGCACTAACTTTCAGTTTCATATAAAATTTTTTATTGTTATTTTTCGCTTTTTTGTGCATTTTTAGAAGTTGGAATTTTTTTATAAAGTTTTATTTATTTTTCTATACAGTCTTACTGTTTAATCGGAAAGCATTTTGGAATATCAAAGATTAAATTTTATACAGTTTTTTTGTACCTCATAGATTTCTGAAAGTATTTCTTTTTCAAGTGCCATGCTCTTTACAGAACTTAGGCAACCTTTGCACATATATACGTTACGTGTCGATTATGTTGTACATAGGTATGCGGGACCACCTACTTTACGTACCTTCCGAAGCATAACTGCAAGGTTTTACTAGATAGAATACTACACAGTGGTTTGTCAATGCCTTATATGAGGCGGCGAGCGTATAAATAAACTTCAAATGTTTCCGCCGAGATACGAATCCAAGTCTTCTGCAGATGAAAGTCTGACACGCTAACCTTGATGAAAGTATTTACTAAGTGCTATTAGGACGAATTTTTTCAGATTTTGAAAATGAAGTGTTAGAAAATTAGAGAGGGTAGATGAAATACATTGTAAGCTTATATTTAATTTCTTTTTTTAAAATCTATTCAATGATACCCCACTCAACATTAATCCAACTTTCCATTTACACAGGAGAAATCCTAATTTTTTTACAGTTTCGCACCACTCCTGTGTTTAGATTAATAGAAAGCATATGCCTACAAAATGGCATCACAGTAGGAAGAAATATAATGAAGTTACACGACTGTGACATACAAATTGACGGACGAACATAGAACCCTAATAAGAAACAATTTTTAACTTAGTCATCTAAAAATTATTGAAAAATTGCTTTGAAAAATTCTTAAATTATATTTTCTAGGACCCCATTGAATTCTCCTTCTCGAAAATTACTTGATAGACCACCTGCACACATGCCACCCTTAAAAGAATCCAAACTTACCAAAGTTATCATACAAGATCTGGATACCTCAATAAGTGATAACTGTTACCAAAGTGATGATAAAGCCAATCAGAATGATTCCTCTGATAGCACTAATCCTGGCAGGAGTAAGAAGAAATTATTTTCAAGGTAGGTATAATTTTTTCTTTTAGCAGATTTCTTGTTTTACTATTAAATTGTCATAATATGTCAACAAACTTTTCTTCAACCACTTTTAGGTTGAAAAGTTCGTCTACATCAAGAATCAACGTCAATCCTAAATCCAAAAGAGGTCAGCAAAGGTCTTGCTCGCCCGTAGAAAATTTAAGAAAACAGTTACAGAAACTAGAAGATTTAGAAGATCAGTTTCCTCAGAATTCACAAAGTGATACGTATCATTTAAGGTAATCAGTTAAAATGAATGACAGATTGCTTGTTTTTTCCCTTTTAAAACCATACTTTTTTTAAGAGCACTATTATACATGAAATTTTAGTTTAAAGGGTGTTTTTTTATAGAGGTATAGAACTTTTAAATGGAATAAAACAAAGATGAATTTTTTAAATTGACATGAAATTTATTTTATTCGAAAGATAACCTTCTGGCATTATAATTTAAATATGACTTCTGGCATATGACCGCCACGGCTGGCTGGGACGTAGTCTAATCTGGAGGTCCAATTTTCGATAACTTTTTCCAACACTTGTGGCCGTATATCGGCAATAACGCGGCGAATGTTGTCCTCCAAGTGATCAATCGTTTCGGGCTTATCGGCGTAGACTAGCGACTTCACAGATCCCCACAGAAAATAGTCTAGCGGCGTTAAGTCGCACTATCTTGGAGACCAATTCACGGGTCCGAAACGTGAAACTGTGCGGTTACCAAACGTTTCCTTCAATAAATCAATTGTGGCACGAGCTGTGTAACATGTTGCGCCGTCTTGTTGAAACCACAGCTCTTGCACATCATGGTTGTTCAATTGAACGAAAAAGTCAGTAATCATGGCTCTATAGCGGTCACCATTGACTGTAACGTTCTGACCAGCATCGTTTTTAAAGAAGTACGGATCAATGATTCCACCAGCTCATAAAGCACACCAAACAGTCAGTTTTTCTGGATGTAACGGTGTCTCAACATACACTTGAGGATTATCATCGCTCCAAATACGGCAGTTTTGTTTATTGACGTATCCATTCAAACAAAAGTGACCTTCATCGCTAAACAAAATTCGCTTATGAAAATCGGGATCAACGGCAATCTTGTTTTGAGCCCATTTACCGAATCTACGCCTTGCTAGGTGATCGTGTGGCTTCAATTCTTGCACGAGTTGGATTTTGTAAGCACGCAAACCAAGATCTTTCCGCAAAATCTTCCATAAAGTGAATGTACACATATCCAATTCCTGTACACGATGGCGGATAGACTGATTCGGGTCTTCCTCTACGCTACGCTCTACAGCAGCAATGACTTCTTCTGTACGCACTGTACGACGTCTCTGTGGATGCGTATTATCATTTAGAGTAAACGTGGTGCGAAAACGTTCCATAGTTAATCGAATTAATTGCTCTGATGGACGATTATGTTGACCGTAAAATGGACGTAGTGCGCGATATGTATTTCGAACAGAACCATGATTTACAAAATAAATTTGCACAATTTGGAAGCGTTGTTCAGGCGTCAGTCTATTCATGTTGAAATGCCAAACCAAACTAAACATAAATCACTTGACAGCTGACAAAATGGCCCCCAGTTAAAAAAGTGTTGCCAACTTAAAGTTCTATACCTCTATAAAAAACACCCTTTATCATGTTTGATCACAAGATGTTCTGATATAATCGAAAATTGATACTATACAACTCTGCCCTTTTTAATAATTATTGTATAACATTATATCCTAATTTTAAATATTATAGATACCCATTTTCCGATGGCCAAAAGTTTGAAGGGAGCTCAGAACTAGAATTCTTCCGCCACAGGATTCATTTAGAGAGAGATTCAATAAAAAGGGCCAAAGAAAGTTTAAGAAGTCAAAAGGCATTATTTCAACAGAGGCAGAAAGAACTAAAACTGAAGCACGGATCGATGGCGAGACATACGTTGCAACAACTTTGTCAGGTGAGTGATAATTATTTGTTTTATGAGACTAAAATCAAAGTCATAGTCAAAAAATTCCTTATTATCCAGAGAAACAAGTTTCTAATGACAAAACTTAAAAAAATATAAGTAATATAAGAGGAATTAAATACTACATCAGTTAAAACAAATAATACAAAATAATATCTAAAGTTGAGGTTGCTATAACAAGTGTAATCTAGTTGTGTGGTAGTTGAGTAATAAAATTATAGCGTCTTATAAACAAGACATACAGTTTCCCGTACAAATTTATACAGGCTGTCCAGTGTAGAACAGTCACTATGATTTTTAAAATTTAATTCCCTGTATATAATTGCATTTTTTAAGTGTTTGTAATACTCGAAATGTATTTAAAGTGACACATTATATATCAAAAATTAATCCTTATCGAAACATTTGCAATTCAAAATTAGTGGATTGGAGTATTTCTTGCATTGTCGCAATGTTTTCTTATTTGAAATAAGATGACAAATAGTAGGCTGTTTGTTCTACAACCACCAAGCACAGAAGATGCCAAATGAGATTTTGGCGAAACGTCTGCAAGCTTCTACAGGAAACCAAACGAACGAACGGATGTATTCCCGGATTACTACTGAATCATATATATATATATATATATATATATATATATATATATATATATATATATATATATATATATAAACTACTCTTTTATGAAAAGCAAATAAGGCATAAACAAAACTGATTATTCCCTAAAAGGTGATCTAAGATATGACTTGATACAGTCCTACCCACCGATGGACCTGCATAGCAGTCTATAACGATTTTTTTCCAAGGAAAACGATATAAGCATTAAACCTCAGACACGTTTCTTTCAATGATCCGAGAAACTTTGAACAACTATTCACCACAAAATCTCCAATAGCCAAAATCTCTCACTTAAACCTAATAATACTTGTTTTTGCAAAGTTTTGAAAACATGTAAATCTACCCATTGATATCTAAAGTTACCATACGATTGATAGAAGAGATACAATATAGGGTCTATAGCCGCCTTTTGCTGGCGCGCTGTTGGATATGTATCATGCCTTGACAGAGCCACACTCAAATACTTTAGACAAGTCACGAAAAACTGCCATAGCAACTCCACCCGACTAAGTCGCAAATATAAAGCTTCCAGCAGTTAAAACATTGCATAACTTGTGCCCTATTCTGCTGGAACTCGAACTTACTCACATGCAGTATATTATTGCCCATTTCTAATCAAGTAATTCGTGCTTTAACTAATTTTTCCATTCAAGTGACCCCTCCTTGTAACGAAGAACTACCTTCGCTGAGTGTAGGCAAGACGAGAAAACTCCCGAATTCCGAGGCGCGTTTATTATATGCATCACAACCAGCAACATATCACCTGGGAGGTTAAGAAGTATTTTTACCGATAGTCCATCGTCCCCCGAAGCATTTTTATATCTAAAACTAGCCAAAGCTTTTGTAATCTCATATAAGTTAGAGTGCTTAATATAAAAATAATTTGATATTAATATATCAGTTAGGTAGTTTAGTTCCTTTGTTAGTAGCTCAGCTACTGTAAAATAGTAGATCTCTACCGTATCTGAGGATAAATCACATTCGCAGAATCGATCATAATGTTTATTATTTTGACGCATGTAATTAATAATTTCTTTCTTTCTTTTTGTTTAGGTACTGCCCTACAAAATCGTATCAGAATAGTAATTATTTTTTACTACTCTAATCAATTTTCTATACAGAGTTCGTTTTTCATGAACATTTCTAACATCATTAAATTTTCTAATTATGTGAAAAGAACGCATGTTAGCTGCTGATATTTTTAAACCTTTGATAAGCCACGGTTTCTTATTTTTTCTGATTTTTGAATAGGAAAGACTTAAAGAATCTATCAGAATTTTATGATAAGACTAAAAGGTCCTGGGAAATAAGGACACCATCCCAACAAGCAGTGGAACTGTTATATTTAAAAATACTTTGTACAGGTAAAAACATTGCACACAGTAGCATTCTGGTCGCAGAGACCACCATCAATCACTGAACAATTGCCACTGTCACCACCACAATCTGAAAAAACATAATTAATGTGGAAGAACGTTATTAGAGACGTATTGGAGATTTAATATGCATGTAATATCAGCATATTATCCAATCTTACCTTAGAAATGGAATTTAAGTACTCTTAATTTTTTTAAATTCACCAGATATAATAACGGAAATAAATATTGATCTTAAAGAAGGAAATGAATTTCTTAATTAATTCCAAGAAAAAATAAATCCCTTACCAATTTTTTTCTTCTCTAATTTTACAGATCAACAATATATTTAAACCAAGCGGTACCAAATTATCAAATCATACCAAAAACTACAAATTGTGTTCGTCCTTTTATAATCATATTCTGAGATATATAGTGTACGACAAAACAAATGCCCGAACTTCTACTCGCTAATATATGGCTAAATAACATAGTCAAATGCACTTAAATTTAAATTCTTTTTACTTATTTATGATCGCGATGGACTCTTCTGCTAAAAAAAAAAAGACACAAACAAAACTAATTTTTTTTGTATCAGAAAAAAATTAGTTTTGATTACAATATCACTTTTTGTTTATGACAAAACATATGCACGAAATAACAGGAATTTACATTCTTTATGAATTATAAAAAATTATCAATAACAAGTACCTTCAAATAACGAATAACTCTCTTTTGAACATTGTAAGAATGTTTATAGAAAACTTCCACGTGTTTATAGTCGTTCCTGGTCTTTCAAAGTCATCGGTCATATGGTACAAGTTTTTAATGAAAAAAATGGCTAATAATAAGTACTCAGTGCAAGTAAAGGAAAAAATAATTAAATATTATAATAGTGGTGAATCAGTGACATCAATTGCAAAGAAATTTGGAATTCATCATAGCGTAATTTCGCGAATTATATGCCGCTTTCGTTCTTCAGGCTCGTTGACCACTATCCACAAAGGAGGTCGTCCACGGAAAACCAGTAAACGGGACGACCAGACAATAATTAGATTAATAAAAAAAGATCCGTTTATATCAGCAAGGTCAATTGCAAATCGATTACCACTGTATATTTCTGAAAGATCCATTCAAAGACAAGCTGTTGAAGGTGGATTGAAATCATACCGAAGTGCCAAAAAACCATTTATTTCCTCCAAAAATAGACTAGCTAGAATTCAATTTGCAAAGGAACACATGAATTGGAGCACAACCCAATGGAAGACCGTACTCTTTTCTGACGAGTCGAAAACTTGAAAAATTCGGATGGATTTCGGCTAGTTCGCAGACCTAAAGGGCAACGTCTTAACCCTCGCTATACGCAAGGCCCAGTTAAGCACGGAGGAGGAAATGTTTTGGTCTGGGGATGCTTTCCGGACATGGAATCGGACCAATTCACAAAATTAATGGTATGGATGGATCGTTTTGTGTATGAGGATATCCTCAATAATGTTATGTTGCCACACGCAGAGGAAGAAATGCCACTTAAGTGGAGGCATCAACATGATAACGACCCAAAACACACTGCTAAATGTGTGAAAGAGTGGTTGGTAAACAATAAGATTGTAAATCGCAAAATAAATCGCGATAATTGCAAAAATGCGGATGACCTTTTCCGACAAGCGGAAATTGCATGGAATGGAATTTCCGATGAAATTTTATCTAACCTTATAGAGTCCATGCCACGCAAATGCGAGGAGGTTTTAAAAAATAAGGGCTACACAACTAAATATTAGTTAAATTTTTATTTAGAAAGTATTGTTAATTATGAAATATGGGTTTTGTTGGTTTTCATAACAAATGTTGGAAATTTTTATTTTGTTTTAATAAATATAGTTTGTTAATTTTGTAAACAAATAAAACAATTTGAAAAGCAATGTGTTTTTGTCGTGTTATTAAGGCATATTTTAATATCCACAAGTTCGTGCATATGTTTTGTCGCACACTATATATCTCAACTATTTTGAAATGATCAAAATTTCAGTTGTTTTTTTTTTCTTAAGGAGGAGAAAGAATTAACAGACATGGAAGTCAATCTGCATCGCACACGAAGTCTCTTAGGCGAAAAGGTAATCAGACTGCGCCATTTGGAACAATCATTGCATCGCGCTAATGCTCAGAATGACCAGAGCAAGATTCAAGATGACGCAACGTTGAGTGACCTCTCAACTCACAGGTATTTCTGTTTATTTAAGAGAATCTTTTGAAGCAGAGTTAATTCGTAAAAGTTAGAAATAAGGCCATTTTGATATTGATTTTAATATTGATGGGGAATAAGCAGACATTTCCAGTTAATGTATTGGTAACTATAACCAACAGGAAGTCCCCAGGTTCACTAATTTAAGTGGCCGTTAACTTTATTTTGAGGATATAAAACTTCATATTCATATATTAAACAAAAATTTCGTAATATGCATATTTTCGGGATTTTCTGCGATTTCTTCAGAACCTTTGTGTATTATGTTTGCCTGGTAAAGATTAGTAAAATACTTATTAATAGGTTTAATTCATTGGTTCGTTCTTTTAAGTCAGAAACACGTCATGCTGCTGTTATATCCTTTTAAAAGGTAAAATTGTTAAATATGTGTAATCACTGAAGTCCAAACATAAAACAACTTTTAAATAATGGTTAGAAAAATACAGAAAAGACACCATTTATTTTTTTAAACAATTTTTTTTCACAAAAAAATACTGTTAACTTTCAGATTTGTTAATGATCAAACTTTATACCTGTAAGGTAGGGCCATAGAAGAAATATACCAAGAATTCCTATCCTATGCTGTAATTTTGACGCTCCTAAATGGTACGCCAAACTGGTACGCCGTCTCATTCATAAAAAGCAATCTACAATATTGTCAATGATATCAGTATTTTAATGTGATGTACATGTTTTTGTTAGAAACAAGTATAAAAGATTTAAATTTTCGGATTCATGTTGGAAACGTGGCAATACTGCATATCCCTTCCTACCGACTAAGAGGAGTAAGCTCCACCTTTTTATCGATTTAAATGCAAGGTTGCCGCAGCCTAGCGAAGTTTTACTGAAAGGTTTGATCGTTACAACGTTCCCTTTGTAAACTTAAACGGATATAATAAACCAAGGGATAAAAAAAACTTGTACCCGTAGTTTTAATCAACTATCCAATACGGCAACACTGCATATACATCATTCCTTGCCGTTTTACTACTTATATCATCAATGACCGAGATTTAATACCTAGCGCTTCCAATCCTCCCATACGAATAAGACGTCTTAGTAAAGGGTGTTTTTTTATAGAGGTATAGAACTTTTAAATGGAATAAAACAAAGATGAATTTTTTAAATTGACATGAAATTTACTTTATTCGAAAGATAACCTTCTGGCATTATAATTTAAATATGACTTCTGGCATATGACCGCCACGGCTGGCTCGGACGTAGTCTAATCTGGAGGTCTAATTTTCGATGACTTTTTCCAACATTTGTGACCGTAGATCGGCAATAACGTGGCGAATGTTGTCCTCCAAGTGATCAATCGTTTCGCGCTTATCGGCGTAGACTAGCGACTTCACATATCCCCACAGAAAATAGTCTAGCGGCGTTAAGTCGCACGATCTTGGAGGCCAATTCACGGGTCCGAAACGTGAAACTATGCGGTTACCAAACGTTTCCTTGAATAAATCAATTGTGGCACGAGCTGTGTGACATGTTGCGCCGTCTTTTTGAAACCACAGCTCCTGCACATCATGATTGTTCAATTGATGAACAAAAAAGTCAGTAATCATTGCTCTATAGCGGTCACCATTGACCGTAACGTTCTGACCAGCATCGTTTTTAAAGAAGTACGTACCAATGATTCCACCAGCCCATAAAGCACACCAAACAGTCAGTTTTTCTGGATGTAACGGTGTCTCAACATACACTTGAGGATTATCATCACTCCAAATACGGCAGTTTTGGTTATTAACGTATCCATTCAAACAAAAGTGAGCTTCATCGCTAAACAAAATTCGCTTATGAAAATCGGGATCAACGGCAATCTTGTTTTGGGCCCATTCACCGAATCTACGCCTTGCTAGGTGATCGTGTGGCTTCAATTCTTGCACGAGTTGGATTTTGTAAGCACGCAAACCAAGATCTTTCCGCAAAATCTTCCATAAAGTGAATGGACACATATCCAATTCCTGTGCACGATGGCGGATAGACTGATTCGGGTTTTCCTCTACGCTATGCTCTACAGCAGCAATGACTTCTTCTGTACACACTGTACGACGTCTCTGTGGATGCGTATTATCATTTAGAGTCAACGTGGTGCGAAAACGTTCCATAGTTAATCGAATTAATTGCTCTGATGGACGATTATGTTGACCGTAAAATGGACGTAGTGCGCGATACGTATTTCGAACAGAACCATGATTTTCAAAATAAATTTGCACAATTTGGAAGCGTTGTTCAGGCGTCAGTCTATTCATGTTGAAATGCCAAACCAAACTAAACATAAATCACTTGACAGCTGACAAAATGGCCGCCATTTAAAAAAGTGTTGCCAACTTAAAGTTCTATACCTCTATAAAAAACACCCTTTATAATTCGTCAATGGTAGGGCCAATGACTAAACATGCCAATATTATTCAAACAGAGCTCACTGAGTTGAAGAATGAAACCATTTTAACGATAGTATTCTCATAGATAGCTACAACGATACAATGGAACTAAACAATTCATTTAAAGAAAAAAAAAAGTCTAATTTGATATGTGGTTTAAAACTCCCCAGTAATCTCCATGTCTAGCAAGCACAATTTGGCAACATGGATTGGACTGTGATTTATTATTGTCGGCTGTCGAAATGTAAAGAAACGTTGTCCATTGATAAAATGTCGGTGGTAAAGGTACTAAACTGTACATAATAGAATGAGATAAGCCTATTTACCTGACTTGGCTCCTGTGAACTTCAATCTCTTTCCAAATTCCAAAAATTGCTGGCTGGGAAAAAGTATGGAATCGATTCCGAAGTCACTGCAGCGACGAACGCTTATTTTGCATACTTGGATACAAAGTCCTACAAAAAAGAGATCGAAGCGTTGTAAAAATAGATTATATGCAAAAATTAATTAAATTTGTATTATATATGTAATAATATCAAAATAAACAAACATTCGTAGATAAAAAAAAATAAGATTTTGAGTTTATTAAAATTGGTATTGTTTTCAGTGCAAGTTCGGGAATAAGCTCAACTGAATTTGCAGCTGCGGACGGAGCAAATTATACCAAAGCCATTTCAAAAAACGATTTTCAAGAGTCATCCGAAATTATTCAAAGTCTTGAAAACTTAAACTTAGAAATAAGAGAAATTTGGGACGTTCTAAGGACTCAGCAACAGCAAACAAGTATTGCTCAAGGTACGATTGAACATTATTATATTTTTTACACACCAAAATTATTTGTTATCTAGTTTTTTCATTTTAGCACAATTTTCCAGGAATAACATGTAGTTAGAATCAAAGTAGTAACACCCAGATTCAATAAGCTGTCTTAAAGTTTAGATCTTTATTTGGCTAGTTGTGATTTACTTCTAACTTGTTTTGTATATTTTCAAACAAGGTATTAAAAAAGAACTACAAAATTAAAAACCTTACATTTGGTAAGAACAGTGGTTGTCTTCAGAAATGAACTAAAATACTTTCTATAAAACTTTTTTAAAATAATTTTGTTAATTTAATGTTCGAGTTTTTTGAGACAATGCAAACCTTCTTGTATTTATTAACCTATTGTTCTTGTCTGTATAAGAAATTTTATTTTTCTTTTTTATTCTAAGACTGCATTAAAGAAAGGAAAATTTTGTTCTTTTCTGAAGTATAAACGTTTAATCTATTTAATGCTTTATTTTTCTTAGGCGCCCTTAATTAGTATACAATATCTAAAAATAACCTTACCCTTTCTCGCATACAGTGATCCCTCCTCTAGTCTACCCCGACCTCGGCTGGCCCGTTTTAGCAGGAGCAGCTAATATTCCCGCACCCCCGTCGATCCCTACTTTGGCCGATAGATTGCACAATTATAGACAGCATGTAGCCTTGGCCAACGCACAGAGTACGGTTGTTACACAGGCCTCTCAGGTACGTAATAATTTTTGTACATTTAATTATTTTTTTTTATTTATTATAGTATTAAAACGAAATTTTGCATTTGTTATAGAATATTTTTTACTAGTGCAATAATTAGGCTAGTGTACTAATAACTTTCATCTCGACATATCTTCCCCATAAGGAGAAAAAAAATAGTTCTCTATTAATATTCCTTTATCTACAATTTGTATAAAGAATAGTTTGTGCTTGTTATATTACCAATGAAATGTTCTTTATCAAGTTAGAATAAAAATGTCTCGTTAAATAATCGAGAAAGTATACATTAATTTCGGCGATTTTAATCGGTTAGCATTAAGGAGTTTGAAGAGAAGTAATGGAAGGAGAATACCGTCAAATTATTTGTTCTGACATATAAAGCTGTACTTCCTTAAAACAGGTGCAGTGGGACAATAGCCCAGACGGGATTTACAGAGCTTTTATTGATCCCAGGGCCAGTAATAATAATAATATCATCAGACTTCCAAAGGAATATCTGGGGACTGTATTATTTAATATATTCCTGATACATCTGCAAATAATTTCTACTTCTAATACTTTGTTCACACATATAAATGTGAACAAAATCATAAGCCTTTTTTACGCCCTCAAGTTGTTTAAAAAAGTTATTACAAAAAAATTTTTTTTGTAACGTTATTAATATGAGAAGTTCCCTAAAATAAGTAATTTTCAGCATCGTGCCACGCGTTTTACAGAACAATAACGTACAAAATTGCAAATGTCTGCTCATATGTCTTGGTACTGAAATACACACAAAAAGTAATAAATTCTAATTTCGAAATTCTCTAATCCACTAACTACACACAACAAGTAATCAATTCAACTATAAAACTTGCAAACAACTAACGGACGTGAACTGAAGTGACGCCACCACATACGAAAAGCTTACTCTGGTTTTGTTCTTACCGTGCTGCCAACCTTCGTATAATTTTAACAACCAATTTATTACTGAATTTTTTATTGCTCCGAATCCATATAGCAAGTCATATTAATTTTAGACGTATATTTTCTGCATGCCATCATAACTTTTCGGTTTATAGCCTCCTAGAGCATTCCATTACCCCTTTTCAACTTCCTTAGTTGGCATAAGCCCCGTAAAAAATTTCTTAACGTTCTTTAAAAGCTGCGCATATGCGAAGAAACCAATTTAAAAATAATTAAAATTTTATTCGCATCATCCCAAAATGGAAGAATCCCGTTTTTCCTAGATTTCGCCGGAAATGTCCTGAATTTTCTCGATTTATTAAAAATATAGGATTAGGCGGGAAGAACTTTGAATAATTTAGCCATCTTAGTATCTAAAACGCAGCAAGCAGCTGCTCAGAGGGATCTGCAAAAAAAGATTGGCCCGTATAGAAACCACAAAAGCTGTAGCCAACATGCAATAGCAGCAAGAGTAGCAATTCTAAACCTCCCTTTACTGCACTTACCTATGGTAGGGGAGGCAGTATTGAGAACCATTAAGTTGTTCCAAAGATACAACCTTAAACCTGGAAATTTTGTTGGACAAGTAGAGATTTTGGATGAAATTAAAATCCATATCAAAAGCACTACATCCATATCCACAACATATGGCTTTGGCTTAACTATAAAGTTGTAACCGACTGTTACTAAGCGAGCGATGAGGGATTACCTCGACTAGAGAAGATTTTACTGATATGATGGATCCAAGATGGAAGAGGGAGCTGCAATGGGAAGCTTTAAGCTCACTAAATTCCTAGGAAATACATCTAAGCAAAAATGCATGCAATTCAAATCTGCGCCAATGAGTGCCTGAGTAGAAATACTAAGATCAAAATAATCCTACTGTCAGACAGCCAGGTAGCATTAAAAGCTGTTAGATCAAACACCTACGAGCTTACGTTGACTTAGGACTGTAGCCAAACCCTAAAGCAACTGGCAAGGAACAACAAGGTAAATTTGATGTGGGTGCCAGGGCACAGGGGAAATAAAGACAATGAGGAAGCGGAAACGCCTCGCAAAAGAAAGGGCAAAATCCTTTTCTCGGCGCAGAGCCTTTTTGAGAGCTACCAAAAAGCCACATAAAGGAAGAACTTTCAAGGTGCAAACAAAATTAAATAAAATTAAGGTTCTCAATTTCCCAAAAAGGATATTCGAGTAATAACAAATCAAATCACAGGACACTGTCCTTTAGAAATCATCTCAAAAAAATGGATAAAGCTGAGAGTAAGATTTACCGTTTCTACAATACCTCAGCCTACATAGTGAAACACTTGCTCTGCGAGTACATGGTACTATTCGGCACAAGACTTAAATTTATAGAAGAACCTACCCTCAAAACAAGCTTATATTAGAATACAATAACATACAAAATATCTTATAGGTCAAATTATTGTCCAGAGGAGCAAGAAAATCACTAACGACCCCCCCCCCCCCTCCAATCTACATCTCTCATTTACTTCGACAGTTAGGCAGCGCTGAAAGCTATGGCATATCGTCAAATAACATCAAAGCAGATCTGGGATTGTCTTCAAAATCGTATCGCTCTGGCAGAATACAAATTACATGGATACCAGGATGCAAGGGCATCTTAGGCAATGAAAAAAGTGGACCAACTTACAAAAAAGAGTCTGCTTCCACATTTATTAGACCGGGACCAATATCTAACATTACTAAGACTGTTATTTGAGGGTGGGTCTCTGGTGGATAAACTACGCCAAACCCACAACCAATTTACAATCTAAAATATTGTTTTACTTCTTTTGAATCTCTATGAATTGCACCCATGGTTATCTGTCAGACAGCCAGGTAGCATTAAAAGCTGTTAGATCAAACACCTACGAGCTTACGTTGACTTAGGACTGTAGGCAAACCCTAAAGCAACTGGCAAGTAACAACAAGGTAAATTTGATGTGGATGCCAGGGCACAGGGGAATCAAAGAAAATGAGGAAGCGGAAACGCCTCGCAGAAGAAAGAGCAAAATCCTTTTCTCGGCGCAGAGCCTTTTTGAGAGCTACCAAAAAGCCACATAAAGGAAGAACTTTCAAGCTGCGAACAAAATTAAATAAAATGAAGGTTCTCAATTTCCCAAAAACGATATTCGAGTAATAAAAAATCAAATCACAGGACACTGTCCTTTAGAAATCATCTCAAAAAAATGGATAAAGCTGAGAGTAAGATTTACCGTTTCTACAATACCTCAGCCTACATAGTGAAACACCTGCTCTGCGAGTACATGGTACTATTCGGCACAAGACTTAAATTTATAGAAGAACCTACCCTCAAAACAAGCTTATATTAGAATACAATAACGTACAAAATATCTTATAGGTCAAATTATTGTCCAGAGGAGCAAGAAAAGCACTAACGACCCCCCCTCTCCAATCTACATCTCTCATTTACTTCGACAGTTAGGCAGCGCTGAAAGCTATGGCATATCGTCAAATAACATCAAAGCAGATCTGGGATTGTCTTCAAAATCGTATCACTCTGGCAGAATACAAATTACATGGATATCAGGACGCAAGGGTATCTTAGGCAATGAAAAAAGTGGACCAACTTACAAAACAAGGGTCTGCTTCCACATTTATTAGACCGGGACCAATATGTAACATTACTAAGACTGTTATTTGAGGGTGGGTCCCTGGTGGATAAACCACACCAGACCCACAACCAATCTACAATCTAAAATATTGTTTTACTTCTTTTGAATCTCCATGAATTGCACCCATGGTTATCTCCATAGGTCGATTTAAATTAATCAGTATAGTATTGATGAGTTAAGTATGCAATTCTTCGAAAAATCTGTTGGTACATCTCTTGATATGTTGGCATACTAAATAAAGGTGTAGTTGAAAAAGTTATACACACATTTTTAACCTATTTAGACTGTTACCAGCTGTACATTTTATTTTTACCGCATCATTACAGTTTAAACTAATTGTAACATATTTTTTTTATTGTGTTTGCTTTAGGGTGCAACGACGACACTAATTGAACGTACAAGAAATTTAAGACATTGGTTACGACAAACTGGCATTGAAACTGGTAACGAAGCTAGCCCATCTCAAACAACTTTATAAATCAGAAATTGAATTTTTTGAAACTAAAGGCAACCGGCAAATGATAAATATAATTTTGAAACATCAACACTTTTGTTATTGTTAAATTAGATTATTTTTAAACATGCCCAACATGCGTTGGGTATGTTGTAGATGACCTATACCCAGGTTGGTATAAACCTGGCCCTTTTTTAGCTTCATCTCCTTCAAATCTTAAAAGCTAAAATCTAATACTATTTAAACACTCAAATAACCGTTCCTTTCTTTTGCTGTTAATTTGTCAATTTATTTTCGTTTGTCAGTTGCCAATATCAACAGTGACGCAACTAAACTGAAACAAGCTGTAATAATGATTGTTATAAAAGATGTTTTATTAAATCGAACTTATTCAACTTAGACATTTATTTATTCAATGAAATTATTAGCTAGTAATAGAAACTAATCAAGAAAATACAAATTTACATGTATCGATATGTTTTAGTATAAAATATGTGAATCGGCCTCAACGCTGACTTCCTAAATTTAAATACGCTTTAAGGACCTGGTTTTATAAGTGTATAAATGTTTCTTTCAAACTTTTCAAGTTAGTTGTAATGTTAAAATTCGATTTTTCTATTATCAGATGCAAGTAGAATTCTTTTCTATGTCTTACTGTTACTAAATATTTTAGATTAGATTGTAGGTATATACACGTTCAGCCGATGGTAGTACCAAGTTTCAGTTTTGCGTTGTATTATACGCTACCCTGACCTTGGCAACATTGCATGAGCGCATACTTTATATATATATATATATATATATATATATATATATATATATATATATATATATATATATATATGTATATATATATATATATATATATATATATATATATATATATATATATGTATATATATATATATATATATATATATATATATATATATATATATATATATATATGGTAACTTCTTTAGATTAGATTTCAAAAATTTATACTATTATTCTGTGCTTAACGTTTCGCCCAACGTGGTGGGCTTTTTCAAAAGTATAATCTCAATTTACATTGGCCATGTTTCTTAGTGAAGTTCACTATATATATATATATATATATATATATATATATATATATATATATATATATATATATATATATATATATATATAAAGTGCCATTACTACTAACTGTATACTTTGTTTACTAAAGGTTACATGCAAATGCGAAGATTTAAGGAAGAGTATAGGATGGCACACCAGATGTAAATATTATAACAAGTTTAAACTATTTTTTTGACAACATATTTTTTCTCAACGCCCAACTTAAGCAATTTGACGTGACTTTGAGGTTATAATGTCTCCATACTGTAGACTAGATTACTAAAAACATGTACTTTTTATAAAAATGAAATTAATTTCGCACATCTCATCTAACCAGCCTCCGTATACGACAGTAGAGGAATCAAATTTTGGGATTCTCTGTCCACCCCTGGTATACAAATCCATATCTATACGTCAAGGTAGTCACCTTTGAGAAAACCGGAAAAAGAGAAAATTTGCTTGTCGGGGAAATGTCCAAGCCATTTAGGGAAAGCCTAGGAAAGTAATCCTACTAAGACTTATTATTTGCATCTCGTAAAAATCCCTAAAAATCTAGGAAACGTATGCAGAAAAACTTGTAATACAAAAGTTTTAAGAAATCAAACGGGCATCTCATGCTGACCATGAGGTTCACCTTAATACTGACCTTCAAAATGAATTGAAGGTAGTTTTTTTTTCAAAGGGAACTCTCCTTTTTTTTATTACAGAAACGGCAAGCGGGAGAAATTTCCATATATATATATATATATATATATATATATATATATATATATATATATATATATATATATATATATATTTATATATATATATATATATATATATATATATATATATATATATATATATATATATATATATATATATATATATATATATATATATATAAATGGCATTTAAAGGTCATTTGAGGATATTATTTTTTTCCACAAGTCAATGTAAAATTATCTGTTAACTCGAAAACACAGGTTTACATAAATAAACTTTGAACACAAAACTTATAAGAAATCAAATGGTGCACCTTGCGATGACCTTGAGGTTGACCTTGGTACTTACCTTTAGGGTTATTTGGAAGTCAGCTTAGTTTTTTTTTAAATAACAACTCATACTCTTGAGTTCAGAAATAGAGAGAGCGGAAACTTTCACATCTAAATTGAAATAGGTTTGCACCTTACGGATGGTGAAATGACCATGACTGTTGAATCAATGTGAAATTCAAATAAAGTAGATATATTCTGAGGGCGAGACCAGCTAAGCTCCAATTAATGAAGGCAAACTTTGTAGTTCCTTCGATCCAGCCAGTAACGACAAGACTGGCTATGGCCCGGCCAATGAAAGTCTGGACTTTTAAATGACTTCGATCATTCTCAAGGTCAACGTTCTAATCACCATAAGACATGCCATTTGATTTCTTACAACTTTTGTAATCAAAGTTTTTTTTTCCAAATTAATTTGTTTTCGAGTTAACTGCTGTGGTACACCGATAGTGGCAGATAGCTGCTCTGAATGTTGATTTTTATACACTACTTTTTACCCTTTGCGTCATGTCAGGTAAAAGAGATTTTTTAGACAACATGCATTATTGTCGAATCCTATAAAATAGAGAATTGAAAACATAATTTATGTGATCTTGCTTTCATTATAGCTCTAAGGATATCATCTGAAATGTGTGAAAACTATGTCACAACTATAGTCCTGTCAAAACCTGAATTGTGTCTTGGGTAAAATGTTGACTCAATTTCTTCAAATACTTTGAGATTGAGACATGTTAATTGAAACCTTTTTTATGGGCTTTGGCAAACTCAGATTTTCGGTGTAGAATTCAAATATAAACGTAATGGAGTTTAAACCTTGTTAAAAGTGTTTTTTTTTCTTTATTTATTTAACACTGATCAATCAGTTTTGGCAATAATCCGAATGAAAATTATATAACTGTTGATAAATTTCTATTAATAGCCTCATAATTTTCGTACGGTCCTCGTTAAAACAGTTATTTTAAAGAAAAATATATTACTAGTATATACTGCATTAGTGTTAATGGATGTTAAAATTCCAGTGTTTAATTCCTTCGTTGAACGGTAGATTTACGTATTTTAAACTTATTTGTAGGATTTATATCTTCAATCTCGTTACATAGTATGTTTAAGATCGAATCACTGTAATTTTTTTTAAATTTCAATATCGTAATTATCCTTCCCATAATATGAGCTATAAAAAAAGGTCTAGACCTGTTCACTTTCAAAAGTTAAAGTATAGAGTAAAAGAAAATTGTCGACTATAAGTAAATATATAATTGGTTCAGACTGTTATATATATTTACAAGTATAATACTTTTATATCTCCTTTAAATGTTATCCAAAAATTGCATAGTAAGATTTAAAAACTTCCTGCTTACGTACTTAAAAAGATTCATTACTTACCGTCAAAAAAATGTGGTCTTGTCGTTGAGATGTGATCTAGTAAACACAAGTTGTTGACTAAAGGAAGAAAAATGCTTTCAAAGGCACATTTAGGTGCAATATACAAGAACTCATTGCCTCAGCATTCCCCCGGAAAAAATAAGTTGGTAACAAGATTTTTTGGCTATAAATAAGGTCAGTACAAGATGTGCAATTTATTTCGGCTGTTCAAAATAAAAACGTGTGAAATGTGTCTTCACTGAACTCCTTATAGTTTCGACCTGACCCCTATTAATTATTTTTCAAATTTAAAATCTTTCTTGAGAGGAAAAAATTGTTCTAGTCAGCGTTTTAACGCATTTTAATGAAAATTGAGTGTTTTGAAAAATGTATTGAATTAAGTGATGATTATAGTGAAAAATATCTATAAATATTTTTAATTTACTATTCAATTTATAATTCAGGCCAGACACTTAGACCTTACTACGTAATACTAGACTTGTGGACATTCCAAAAATATAGTGAAAAAGTTGTTCCGAAACATTTATAAAACCAGGTCGAATATTATAACATATATTGTGAAAAATTCCCTCAATATTTACGTGTGTTTTCAGTGTATAATTGATCTCCCCTTGACTGATTACGTATTGTGATAGATCAGAATCTCTAATTTCTATTTGAAACCTATGTATTTACTTAAAAAGTATTCGTTAAATAGGATTTTATGTAATGTTAAACATTATTATAGTATAAGTATATTGTGGTATACAGTGTGACTAGCTATTTGCGTAAAACTTATCCACAATATCTCAGTTATTAATTGACATTTTAAAATGGACATAATAGACATAAACGCTACAAAAATGGACAACAAAAAAACAAAAGCAGAAATGTACAAGAAATTGCTCAAAATTAACGAATAGTTACTCTTTTTTTAACGCTTAAAAAAGTAATATTCTGTTTTGCTTCGGCAATTAAGAAAATAATAATGAATTTTTAACTCTCAGAAATATATATATATATATATATATATATATATATATATATATATATATATATATATATATGTGTGTGTGTGTGTGTGTGTGTGTGTGTGTGTTTGTGTGTGTGCATGTGCAAATATTCATATTGGTATTTATTCACCGGTCTTCGTTAAGAAACACAAAAATCAAAAAATGTTATAGACCAAGAAGTTCTTAAATACAGACCGGGAGCTGGTAACAGTTTTCATTCATTATCTTATTCACCGTAATATTAATAGGAGTGGTTGTTTTAGACGAGTACAAAAGTAGGTGCCATTCCCAAGATCGTCCGTGGGAGACAAGTGAAAAAAAAATGTTATAAACATTGCACTTTACAGGGAACTGATTTTATTCACCTTAATACATTTATTTTTAAATAATAATTAATAAAAAATATAATTTTACTTCTGGAAAACCGAGAAAAGCTTTTTTTACAGGCAATAAATAATGCCAGTTTAGAGAGGCGAATTGTCAAATATTATTCATCTTTAAAGTTATAATTCCAGTGAGTTTGAAGGATAAATAATGCAAAAATGCAGTTCTTGCGGCTTGTAGATGGTGCAAAGCTGTTCTTACACCAAGCCAAAATGCGAATCATAGGCGCTACGTGACGCTCTTTTGCTACCGCGCACGCGCATACTAATTTTTTATTGTGTATCTACATATTTTTAATAACCATCACTACAAATGAACAAGGAAATAAAAAACAATATTACAGTATAATGGTATATAGTATTCCTTATATATATGTATATATATATATATATATATATATATATATATATATATATATATATATATATATATATATATATATATATATGAGCAAATTTCATTTTTAGCTTTGTAAAAATATAGACTAAGTTTCTTTGTATATATTTATCGTAAATATATACTGTTATTACGAATGAATATGAAAAATACAAACCATATAGTGCATAATATTTATTGAATTTTTTACATATTATTATGCTTACATATAATCATCGTCGAGATACAGTATTTCGTTCGAGTCACTGTCCGAAAAACAAATATATCAGGCCTGCTATATTTATAAAGATTGAATAAAAATAAGTGGTCTCAGTTTCCTAAGACATCTCGGAACTGGAACTGGCAGCTACTCAAGGGTCTGGGAAAGCGTGGTAGAGATGTCCTATCACTCCCCATGCAAACAGATTAAATGGCGCCTCTTTTGAAACCCTTTTGTCAAATAGGGAAGATTGGAGGGGGAAACGAAATCTTCCGAGAAATAGATCCTGGTGGTTTAAAGATAGATCTCGACAATATGAAAAAGCTGGATCCAGAGTGTTCGGCAGAAGCACGAGAATCAGAAAGTTGTACTGTCTGAAAACATACGACGATCTTTTCAGTGCAAATTTATGCTCTTCTACTGTGTATCCATCTCTGTGAGAGGGATATAAACAAAAATAGGATTATAAACATATGCTCAAACAATGGGCTGCGATAATGGCTCGTAAGTTCGCAACTGGTGCCTGAATGCAAGGATGTACTAAACAGTTTGACAAGGAATCCAGGAACTGTCTCACATTCAGACACGTGTGGTCCCAGGTCACTCGGATATACACGAGAATGAGGAAGTGGGCCGCCTAGCAAAGATGGGGTCTGCGATTAAACCATACGGACCCCAACCAATTCTACCTGTCCCAATTGCCCTTAGTAAACAGGAATTAAAATTATTGCTGAAAAGTAAATTTATTGAATCATGGACTTCTGGAATTTGGTGTGTCAAGGACTAGTGCACGGCTTACTAGGGAGCTTTTTTGCTTAGGAAGGAAAGAGCTGTGAAGAATTGTGGTGGGACTGGAAATTGTCACCTGAGGGACCATCTTCATAAGATTGGTGTTGTAGATAAACTGATGTGCAGATGATATCTGGAAAAGGATGAAACTGTTGATCATGTCCTCAGAGAATGCCCAGCACTCAACGGACTGAGGCAGAAACATTTCGGAGATACAATTTTGTCACTGCCGTTAAGCAAGTTCAATTGACAAGGCTGCTGGGATTCGCAAGAGCGATCGGCATCGATTGACCTGCTGCTATGGAGAGATATAAAGGGCTCAATGAGGCCTAAGCAGCGATGATGAAGTATCACAACCTTTTGTTCATTCATTCAACAGATAATTTGAGATAATATTGTTTTTCATTTCCTTATTCATTAGCAGTGATTGTTATCAAAGCTATGTACGTAATAGGTTTGTTCCAATCTTGTATCACAAACAGATTTCCAATAGTTTACAAATCGCTTTGAACGCGCCCCTCTGTAAGATAATGGCCTTCTGATCAATATATATTCATGGTTGGAACAAAGAACAATTTTATTTGGAGTTTTGGGAAATGTAACATAACCTTACTAAAATACCTGGAAGTGTTGAATTGCCTGATATACTAAATTATTGCTAATAATGATTTTTTATGTGAAAAATTAGTACTTTGCCGAATTGTATGTGATTTTGCATTCAAAGGAATGGCAATATTCATGCGTCAAATAAATAGACAGAAGATAAACCATGTTTGTAACATTTTTTTTACTTGTCCCCACCCACAAGGTGTAAGAAATCACTTTCCTGTTCTCTATCGAAAAAGTAGGGTTTCCCAGCGAATAAGATACTACATAAAATTATATTGCTAGCTCCCGATCTAATAGTTCAATAAAATTATCCTCACATTGTATCTTAAAACACCTACATTTATCATTTTATATTTCATTTCATTTTTATCAACAAGTGCTTTTTTGGTGATTTTACATGTAATGAAAAGTTCAGAATTGGACAAATGTTCCGGAAAGGCTTAATTCAGGATGAACGGAAAGTGATAGCAGATCCAGATTTCTTTCAATTTTCAAAACGATAATTCTATTTGACTGTGCAGTTCATGTGTCCGTGACCTCAACGACTATCAAATATTGATGTCGCTTATAATTTTTTAAATGGAAGATCCTCTGTGTTATCAGTTATTTTCAACAAATTTAGGCCATTTTTTGTATAGGATTCCCTAGGAGTAAATTAAAGCGTTTCGAAAATATTGGACGACCTGCCTAAAATACATAAAAAATATACCTTTACGTCCAATCGTCAGTGCAATAGACTTACTCACCTACAAAGGTAAATATGTGGTCAAACTTTTACCTCCGTTTACAGGAACTGAATCATTCGTTAAAAACTCTGGACATTTTGTCCAAAGATTAAAAACCATCCAATTAAAGCCCGGAGACATATTCGTCAGTTTTAATGTAGAATCCCTGTATATAAATGTTCCAATAAATGATTCAGTTTCTATAATATCGGACATATTACGAAGTAACGACATGGACTCCACTCTACTAGAATTAATTGTCTGATTTCCACTTATTTTGCGTTTCAATGAACTTTCTACCAGCAGATTTTGGAAGTCGCCATGGGATTTCCGTTGTCACCTGTGGTAGCTAACATCTTCATGGAAGCCTTCGAAGAAAACGCCTTGTCTTTTGCTCCCCTAAATCTAAATTTTGATGCAGATATGTAGATGATACATTCGTAGTTTGGCCGCATGGGTAGATAATCTCCATGATTTCCTGAATCATCTAAACAAACAATATAGCATAAAATTCACTATAAAAACTGAATCAAGTGGTGCCCTTCCCTTTCTCGATGCACCAGTACAAAGGAAAGATAATGGCAAATTAGGACATTCTGTGTACAGAAAACCAACCTATATAAATCGATATCTCAATGCAACGTCGCACCATCATCCTTCTCAAAAACAATCCGTCATAAACTCTAGTACACAGAGCCCTTTCAATATGTGACGAACAATCACTGAAATCAGAAACGGAAAAACTGACTAATACTCTGAGAGACAGCGGATATAACCATGATTTCCAACTTGACCAAAGCTGTGAAAGCTTTCATTCTTTATTGCATACTACTGTTAGGATCGTCTGCTGATAGTTTCTTAAGCAACATCATTTCTTTGAGGATTCTTCTAATGGATCTTTCTCTATTATTACATATAAAAGCAAGTTTTGGTACGGAAATTCGTGATTCGTCTTGCAGAGAGATCTATTTTCATTGGTAGCTTCTTTTCGGACGTCTTTTTTACATAACCTATATTTTCACAATTGTGGAATATCCTATTAACAGTTGTTTTGTAAATTGACTCCTATTTTGGGAAAATTGATTGAAAAGGTCGTTTGCTCGTTGGAAGCATCTACGTCTATCTTCGTATCCTATCATTAGAAACAGAGTAATAAGTTCTTATTCTGTTAACTGAACCCGAGTAATTTGTTTTGATAAGTACTAGTTTACTCGAAAATGAAACACTAATACCACTGATTAAAAACTAATGTCAAGAATGGGACTCCACCGACTAAATCACTCAACAGTAAAATCGCAAAGGACGATGTCAGGACATAAAAACAGGAGCCCTGAGTTGGAAATGGACACGGACCATATGAACTCGAGCTACCGTTATAATATACCGTTTGAAATCACAATAGAGGATCGAATGGCAAGTAAAAGAGAAAGACCGGAAACATTCTCGAGTGCAAGTATCTGGTACACTGACGGTTCAAAAACTAGTGAGGGTACTGGAGCTGGGATATATGGGTTACAACCGAGGAAGGAACTAACCCTTCCCCTTGGGAAATACCCAACAGTATTCCAGGCAGAAATATACGCAATCTTACGGTGCGCAGACGAAATAAACAGGAGAGCTTACAAAGGGAAGCAAATCCTCATTTACTCTGACAGCCAGACAGCCCTCAAGGGCCAAAAGGTCTCATCGAGGCTGGTTTGGAAATGTCAGAGTGAGCTAGAAATTCTGGCAAAAGACAACAGAGTTATGTTAAAGTGGGTACCAGGACACGAAGGCATAAATGGAAATGAAAAAGCTGACGAGCTAGCTAGAGCAGGGTCAGCATCTCAATACATTGGTCCAGAACCGGCCTTTGGGGTGCCGCGGTGCGCGGCCCGAGGAACAGTCAAAGAATGGATCAAAAGAGAACATAAAAACCACTGGATGACCAGACAGGGTTTAAACCACAGCAAGCTATTTATTGGGAATCCGGACCCGAAACTGGCAAGGAAATTACTACAAATGAGTAGAAACCAATTAAGGACTATTACGGATATAATGACGGGACACATGGCCGTCAAAGTACATCTGAATAGAATGAATCTATATAATGGAAACCTCGGCTGCAGACTATGTGGACAAGCCAAGGAAACGGTGAAGCATATCATATGTGACTGTGAGTCACTGGTGAGATTTAGACAACAAACTTTCGGGTCAGAGAAACCGAGAGAAATACTCACTCACTCCTTAGCAGGACTGTACAGATTGAGCCAGGGGGCTAGGTTGACAGAGTGGCTGTAATGTCTAGGGTAAGCACAATAGGCCTACTCTGGTCGCAGTGCATCCGGCTTTAGGACGGACCCGGGAATATAATAAAAAAAATGTCAGGGAAAAGTCAGATAAACATTTTTAATTACCAGAGAGGATAAAAGGAAAAAGTTTATTATGAGTGTGTTGTTTATATGACATATCCACGGAGTATGCTATACTAAAAATATTCAAAATTTGTTGGAGATTTAAAATAACGGATAACATACAGAATATTCCTTTTAGCATATGGAATGTGCAGTCAAATAGAAGAATTGGAGTTCTAAAGGTTAAAGAAAACTCAGTTCCGCTATAATTTTCCGTTCACCGTTAATTAGCCGTTCTGAAACATTTGTCCAATCCTATATATATATATATATATATATATATATATATATATATATATATATATATATATATATATATATATATATATATATATATAAACCACGCGATTAATACGAATATTGTTTGTATTTTTCTGCTGTCATTGCCATTTCTTATTTGGTTCTTTTATGTCACATATTAATAACAGGGATATATGTGTGGCTCCGTAAAAAAAGGTCACACTGTCTAATTAAAAAAGTCCCATAATGAAGAAAAATGTTTAGTTTTTATTTCTTTTGCTCAAATTACGGAACAAATCAGAAGGCTGAAAAGATCTCATGTAAAGTGATAATTCAGCCTTGTAACGCTTTTGTCGCCTTGCCTTTTTAGCAAGGAAGTTGGATAACTAATGGCGCAAAATGAAGTACGTGTATCCCAATATTAAAGCCTCTCTTAACGAATCGGTAATCTGTATTCCGATGGCATATTAATAACTCCTGATCTGACTTCCTGGCTTTCACAGTACTATCTGCGAAAACTTCAACAAATTACGTTATTACCAATATTAAAATATTATACTCAACACAGGGTTAAAAAGAGCTGTGTAGGGAAATGTATTTCTGATATTAAACAATTCTGGAGTGTTATTTTTTAAATTTGTCTTTCCATTTAAGAGTTTAAAACTTATATTTATAACAAAGTTTTAGGGAATGATGCAACAAAAAAAATACATAATTTTTTTGTGTTGCCTATTTGGATGGTGAAGTAAAAAATATTTTCTTAAAATGACAACAGCGCAGTTTTTATTTAGGCGCTCTTATTAATACAGTCAAAGCTCCTTATTCAGGGTACCTTTATTCGCGTTTTAAGATTTGCGGATTGAAAAATTGTGACCACCTCCTTTATTCGCAGCTGAAGATTTGTTTGTTCGCGGATTCTTGACTAACAATATATACATATTTATTATATTTTTGAATTATATGTTTTTATTTACCACTTACTTTTCAAATCACTCAAGTATACCCTTTGTCTTATTGCTGCTTGGCTGAAAGTTTCTTGGAGAAAGCATCCGCCGCCGGATCACACATTGAATGCCATAACGAGAAGAGAGTGCCTCTAAGTAGTGCTATAATCTGTGAGAATGTGCACATTTTAAAGAACCTGATGATAAGCATACGGGTGGAGCATCAAAAATTTAAGGTGCGACCAACAGTATATAGCATCAACATTGTTGGAGAAGCTGCATCTGCAGACACTTCAGCAGCAGCAATATATCCAGAAAAATTTTCAAAATTAATTGCTGATGGCGAATACAGACCTGAAGAAGTGTTTAGTGCCGATGAAATTGCCTTGTTTTGGAAAAGGTTGCCAAACGAAACATATCCTAAAGTGAATATTCCGCCTCTGAGTTTAAGGCAGCTTTGTTCCAATGCCTCAGGAGATTGTTTAATTAGGCCACTTAGGCTCTGCAGATCGCTAAATCCTCGTGTTTTAAAAGTCAAAACGATTACAACCTACCAGTGTTTAGCGTGCAAACAAGTAAACCTAGGTTACAAGTGTCATTTTCTGTGAAAGTTTTCGAAATTATTTTGTTCATGAAGTTCAAACTTATTTAAGGAAAAATAATTTATGTTTTAAGGCAGGTTTACTTTGGACAGAGCTCCGGATCATCCTCGTGAGCTTGAAGTTACGCATCCAAATATGAAGGTGATATTTTTGCCTCATAACACTACGGCCTTACTCCAACTTATGAACCAAGGAATGATCCAGATCTTTAAATTCGATTACATTACACGAACCTTTAAATTCATACAGGACACCGTGGAGTATGTTCCTGATACGAATGCTAGAAACATTTTGCAAGACCTGGAGCCAAACACAATGCAAATTCAAACATTAACCGAAAACATTGTTCATGTTGCGAATAGCATTGGACGAGATGGTTTCCAACAGATAGAATCAAGTGACATTCAAAGATTGCTAGAATCACAAGATGAAGATTTGACGGAAATCGACTTAGAGGAAATGCTTGACCCCATTCCATTGAAGAGAAAGCCACAGCCAGCACTGAAAAGATATGAAACTAAAAAACCTAAGTGAAGGTTTACGAATGGCTAACGAGCTTTGTGATTTATTCTTAAAAGTTCATCGTCTATGGAAACAAGTACTGTTTTTGAAAGGCAAATTGTTAATGCCACAACCACATCAATCCGAGTTGAAAGACTTCTCAAAAGCGTCCAAACAAGAAAAAATTACTTAGTTCTTTAAATTATCGCCTAAGTCTGTTAATAATTATTAATATTGTTAAACAATCTTTCATTAAAATTGCTTTTATTATATATTTTGTAAACTTGGAATATTCACGGTTTCAGTATTCGCGGCATATTTATGGAACATATCCTCCTCGCATAAGGAGCTTTGACTATATTATAACATTTATTATCTTTATTATTACTGACGACGAAGTTTTTTTTATAAAAGACCTTAAGAGAAAAATGTGATAGAATTAAATTACTGGCGTTATATAAATTTTTGCCTTTTGTCGCACTATATTTCCCTACAATGATGGGCTATTTACCTAACTCTGTATAAATAAAAATATATATAATTATATTTCCTAAGCAAAATAAGTACAATATTGTGCCAATACTCTAAGCCTGTTGGTGAAGTCTTTGCTAAAAATATTATTTTTAAAGTCTTAGTTGATCAAACTAAGGCACCACCTTTAAGTTTCAATGTGGCTATAAATTTAAGTTGTTCAGAAAAGTCACGTTTTTTTTTAACTCAACATGGACCATCATCATTGGTCAGTGCCTACTCCTTTTGTTGGTAAAAACTTGAAATATCAGTAAAAAAACTGCACTTTTCTATGCGTAGTTGACACGATAGTCATAATAACTCGCCTGAAAAACGTATATAAAACAATAATATTGAAGTTTTTGTTTCATTCACACTAATTTTTTTTAATTATGTGCAATATAAAATGTTAAAACATTTTTTAGGGTTTAATTTTTCTTATCAATCCTGTGTACGACGATTTTGAAATTGTTCGTAATTGCTGTTATTCTGTCTAATTTTTATTTAGCATTTATCTGTTAATATTTATTTATTACATATACATTTATATGTACCACCCCGCCGAGACCTTAAAAATTTTTATCAGGATCAGAGATATAACAAAATTAATTTGGTTTAAAGTAAAAACTTGAAGTTAAGACTACATTTAACAGCTTCTCTCTTAATAGTACTTTCGTACCTATTTCTCTAATTTGCCCTATTGATAGCAAACAGCCAAGATTATTTCTGGCAGGGTAATTATATCAATAACTACATACACTATTATTAAATTGGGACGTGTAATCTGAGTAACAGTGTTAACTATAATATTAACGAAGACTGACAAAAAAGGAAGACGCTGTCCGTCATTCTTGTTGCAAAGTATCAATTTATTCTACTTACATATATGATTTTTAACTTTAACTCTATCACTTTAATGTTTGGTGAATATTTGTTACCGTACAATACAAATCTTTTGCATTTTTTTTTTTGGTTTTAAATACTATTTTCTCTTATTTTTTCATTTCATTTTATAATATACAGTTTGACCAACGTACAAAAACTTTTTGGTTCTATTTTTTTAGGTACAAATCAAATATTTTTTAAGAATTAAGAAAAACAACAAATAGCTTACAGAACAGTGTTTTATGCGAATTTTGAATTCATATTTCAGTGTATAATATTTTAAAAAACCAATTGTCTACTCCTTAATAAGACTCAAGCGATAAACCAGCCTTAATATTTGATTAATATGTGCTTGTCGGACCTTGCATTGTCTTTATTTTTGTTTGTTTTTACGACGTTTCGATTAGGTTGTATCTCTAATCGTTATCAAGTATAATGGCATCGGCTGAAGCAGAACGGTGCTTTTCTACCATCAAACGGATAAAAACGTTTTTACGGAATATTATGAGCCGAGCAAGACTTTCTGCTTTGGCAATGTTTTCTAAAGAAATTGATCTTATCAAAAGTATACCTGATTTCTATCAGCGGGTTACTGATAAGTTTGCTAATGCAAAAGATCGGCGTATGGATGTTCTTTATTAATAATTCACACATAGGTGCATTTTGTTTTGACTGCTATATTTTTAAAATTTACTACCTTCTTTATGTTTAGTTATTTAAAATACACTGCCTTGTTTCATATTAACTCAATTATTAAAAACTTTTATTTTTTCATCCATTGGTGCCTATGATAGGTTAAAAACGTATCTGTTTTTAATGTACCTTCGGAATTGCAACCCCTACTTTTTTAATGCACAAGCCGTCACTGATATTGATGCTATGAAAATAATATCCACTGTATCTCTTACGCTAAATTTAAAGG
Source organism: Diaprepes abbreviatus (assembly GCA_034092305.1). NCBI lineage: Eukaryota > Metazoa > Arthropoda > Insecta > Coleoptera > Curculionidae > Diaprepes > Diaprepes abbreviatus. The sequence goes on from JASJET010000278.1 coordinate 1,274,786, forward strand.
CTGCATATTTGTCTAATACACATTTATTTATAAAGAGGAATATATTATCTCGATATCTTCAGTCGTGCCAATTGATAATATTATCAAGTTGAAAATGATGGCGATATTATTTATTTCATCCGAAAAATAATGAAGAGAAAAAGTTCTGTGAAGTTGAACGTCTTTCTTACTTTGTCAGTCTTTGATCTTAGTCAATAGTACGTTTTAACTGTGATTTTTAGTTCTTAATATGCTTATATCAAAATGTATTTGCACCTATTAATTATTATATATGTTTAAATCTTATGGAAGTTCTTAAGATATCCACCAATCAATCTGTTGTGAATAAAATTTATGGAGTTTTAAAATAAGAAGTATAAATGGCATATTGTTGCAAGATGTCGTTTTTGATTTATAAAAGTTATCAATCACTACAGAAATTTATCACATGCTCGGTATTTTGAATGTTTTGGGTTGATTAGAAAACATTTCTACAACGCACGACCTAAAATTGTTGAGGCGCACAACGCTTTATGATTTGAAAGTTCCAACTCAATTACCTAGATATGTCCGATGATTAGTACCTGTATCTGCCATTAGGTCATCGGTAAAAATATTGCGACATAGAAAAAAGTTTAATTATTTAATTGTCGAGTCTTATCCTTGATAAAATATGCTATAAGTTCATGTTTATAAAAATAATTAAACTCCAGCAAGGGCATTGCATCCTTATCTCTTATTATTTGCTCTGAAATATATTTAGAAAAAAAAAAGCAGTTAACGAAAACGCAATAACATTCTAAGTGTCGTCACTCCTCATGTCCCCCAAATTCAAATACATAACCAAGATATAATTTCACACTTTTTGGTAACTGAATATATAATTTTATAGAAGTAGATATAGGAATTTATTTATGATTGTGACATCTATATTGGAAGTCTAAAATTACTACAAAAATTGCAATTTTTCAATTTCGAGTACTTATTTATTTAGAATAAACAAATGAAAAATCTTTTCCAGCGTTATGCGACCTCACGATTAACATTTTGAGTAGTCCATCACTAATATGAAGAAAAGTATTAATATAAATCCCCACTTAGACTTGTACAACCTGTGTAAGCACCTCTGAATCTGATTGCGACTTTTGCATTTAAAACTTGTGAATGGTCATTTATACTTTATATTTTATTGGATCCATTATAATAAAATGTCAAAGTAGCAATTCTTGCTTTTTTATTATATGCAATACCCATTCCACACTATCCTCAAGTTTTTCAATACCACATTTCTCAATTTGCTCGAGAAATTAAAATTTGGGAATTTCTCTATAATGAAGGGTATTACTTTAAAACTTACCAGATGTTGCCACCAGATTTAATGCGAGTCATAGAGACAACTGTACCCCACCAAGCTTTCGCGTGTTTGTAAAAAATATTATTTTAATTCTGACTATTATGCATTATCCAAGAATTCTATCAAAGAAAATTATAAGTAGTTATCATGTATATATGTTTTTTATCATGTTTTCACCTATGCCTCCAACGAAATTAATATTTCTGTCTTAATCTTGAAGCCCGTCACAAATACAAAGCTTAGAAGTTCTGATTAATACATATTTTAGATAAAACCTACCGTAATATGCACACTTTTATTAACTGTTCTTTAACATCTACTTTCATTGAGTCATATCGTATTTTTTTCAAAATTCATCAAAAGTTAACTTGTATCAAATTCAAGAAGAAACCGAAAATAAAGTCCTAAACAGAAAATATTCGGCGACAGTGATTATTTCCGACACCTCATTTCAAACTAATCCTGCCTAGTGGTGAATTTGAACGTGGTCGCTAGATAAAACGTTTATTAGATCCGCAAAGTTTAATCTCAAAAATGTCATATGTAGGATGTAAAAAACGTAAAGTCTCGTATTTTTTTTAAGCATGCGCACGGTGATCGTACATCAGAATGATGTATCTAAGACCTGTGCAAAAGGGGGTCACCTGCAAAGCGGTGATGGGCCGTCCAAAATTGTAGAAATAGAGGGTTTTTTCGCAAAAAAGCGGCTTACATAAAGAATAAAAATCTGTCTAGGTAGTAATAGGTATGCAATTTTACTTCATTTATACACGGAGTTGCATATAGTTGTACGTTTGCTGAATGTGATTTCAGCACTACCAAGGCATAATGTGGATATATCCACTGCTATTACATCTCACAGGGAGGAATCCGAGAAAGCCGCATAAATATACCGGGTGTCAACGAATCTATTAGACAAGTCATAATTTCTAGAGTATTATGTGTATCAAAATGAGAGTTGGTACAGGTAAATGGTATGTGAAGGGGAGAGTTTTGCATATTTTCCACTTTCCGGTTTCACCGGAAACGGCCCCGGTTTTGAATTTTTAAATGGAACACCCTGTATATTTTAACATTTTTGGATTTCTGAGACAATTCTAGATCAGAACGTGACATTTTAAAAACTTTTTACGTCTACTTCATTTTTTTAGAGCCACTTTTAAAATTGCATCTAGGTGGCCATGATCGGACGCAAACTAATCTAAGGGCCTTAGGTGATGTCAAAAAAATACAATCGCAAAGTTTTAGTTACTAGTATGAAAGACAGGAATAAGACAAGTTGACAAAATTACGTTTTCATTTCTAACTATTAATTTTCAAATGGCGACCCCTTTTTGACAACTACTTTTTGAAAAAAGCATTCTTTGACGAATCTAACGGTACTAATTTATTTGCGATTGGATTAGACATAAGAACAGAAATTAAATATTATTAAGCAAAATACTGGATAATTTATTTACTTATGACAAGTGTTCCATAGACAGCCATGATGCATAATAATTTGCAACTGTTTTTATCAAGTCTTTTTTGGAAAACAAAGCACTCACTTAAGTAGATAATGACAGTGACATACGCTCTAAGAACAGACGTAAAAGTTTCTTAATTTTCGTTAAGTTTAGTTTAAAGTTTCGTTAAAATAATGTATACTCAAAGTGAAAAAGTGGATATGTTATTAATATTTGGAGAGTGTCATAGAAATTCAAGGAATGCTGCCGAGTTGTATGCTCATAGATATCCGAATCGGCAACATCCAGCCCATCAGTATTTTCCGTATGTCGAGACTCGTTTTAGGCAAATAGGAAATCAAGAGGCGGAACAGAGGTTTATCATAAATGAAGAGACTGAGATTAACGTACTTGCTATGGTTGAGGTTGATAAAACACTTTCGTTAAGAAAAATTAGTCAAGAACTGCAGATAAGTTATGAATCAGCAAGAAAAATACTGAAAAAGAATGGATATCGAGCATTTAAATATCAGTTACATCAACATTTGTATACTGAGGATGGCGATAGACGGGTAGTGTTTTGTGATTGGCTGCTTCAAAATCATAGAGTTAACCCAAATTTTATCGATTTTATTCTATTTTCCGACGAATCCCGATTTACAAATAATGGTATGTTCATTAAGCAAAATACTCGGTACTGGGCCCAACAAAATCAACATGAAATGAGAGAGGGCAATTTTCAAGAAAGATTGGGCGTCAATGTCTTGGCTGGTATCGTTGGAAACAGAATAATTGGGTCAATATTGTTTCAAGGTCAGTTAACAGGGGTTAGATACTTAGGTTTTCTTCAAAATGAAATCGAAAATCATCTCAATGATATACCTTTAGCAGTTTTACGGCGAATTTACTGTCAACAAGATGGAGCATCGCCTCACAATACTAGAAAAGTTGTTAATTATTTAATAGAGCATTTTAATAATCGAATTATTGCAACCAATGGTCCGGTACGGTGGCCAGCCCGCTCACCGAATCTTACTGTGCTCGATTTCTTTGTCTGGGGATATGTTAAAGAAAGGGTTTACTATGGAGCAGCCCCAGCTACTCTTGAAATATTAGAAGAAAGAATTTTACGGGCATTTAGAAGTATAACGCCCCAAATGCTACAAAACGTGTTGAGAGAAACAATTGAATGAGCTGAAATGTGTCGTGAAAAAGAAGGAATGCACTTTGAACATTTACTACACTAAACTTTTTAACAAATTCAGCTACTGTACTTTCAAATATTTTAAATGCGTCGTCTAAGTTATTAGTTTATTTTGTTAGTTTTTTGTTAATTTTGTTAAATTTTTACTCCAATTCCTATCTTTCATACTAGTAACTAAAACTTTGCAATTGTATTTTTTTGACATCACCTAAGGCCGTTAGATTAGTTTGCGTCCGATCATGGCCACCTAGATGCAATTTTAAAAGTGGCTCTAAAAAAATGAAGTAGACGTAAAAAGTTTTTAAAATGTCACATTCTGATCTAGAATTGTCTCAGAAATCCAAAGATGTTAAAATATACAGGGTGTTCTGTGAGAAATTATGACTTGTCTAATAGATTCGTTGACACCCGGTATATACGCCATCCGGCGGGAGGTTGGCGAAGCCGCGTTCAGTGTTGCATACTTACTTCCGATCTGTCCTTTGCACAAACAGGTACATGTCGGTACCCTGATGAGTCTAGTAGAGACGAAACATGTACCTCTGCCGTATCACTGTGGCGGAGAGGGTAAACTTTGACTTTCTTCTCGGTATGGTGGTACAGATAGGCCATAATCTCGATGGCGGTGGAATAGGATAAATTGTGTTCTGTAGCAATTTATTCAAACTGTGCAGTCTCTAACACGGAAAGGATATGATGGAACGAAGTTTACATTTACTGTTCGCATCTTACTTCATATATATATATATATATATATATATATATATATATATATATATATATATATATATATATATATATATATATATATATATATATATATATATATATGACGCGCAGCAGGTCTCGCAACCTGATTGGCCAGAACCATCCAGCCAACAAACGCACCCCACCTACACACGGAACCGATAGCACCTGAGTCGGCGTAGACGCCGTACAGTGAGCGTTGAATATGGTGAATGAAATTTCACCGAAACAACAGCTGCCTTACAGTCCTGAGAGAGACCCAGCACATACACAGGATACCCGAAAACCTTCGATTAAACATATATATATATATATATATATATATATATATATATATATATATATATATATATATATATATATATATATATAATCTTCAAAAGTAGCCAAAAAAACACGAGTAGATAACCTCAAATCTCTCAAAATCCTGATCTTAGGTTTGGATTCTACACGGCAAATTACTTCGGAAGTGATTCCGAGCTGCCCAACAACAACATTGTAAACCTGTATTATTTTTATTAGTATTACAATTTGTCAAATATTGGCTTTGACTTACGTGTAGTGAATGCACCTCCTTAATTTCTTAACACATTTTACTATAAGGTATAACTATTATGAAGGAGGGCGTTGGATTTCGTTTCTCTTGCAACGTGGTTCAGAAAAGGTTGGAAACCTATGATATAGCTAAACAAGTATGCTCTGAACTGTTCTCGCCACTCTAATTGTAGGTTTTTCTATAATAGGATTTTTAGAATTCATTACTTTTAAAGTATTAAGGTCAATATAAAAAACCAGCTCATATCGCATTAATTTGTTTAGGAAACAAAATCGGTGGCTCGTCTGTTTATAACAAAAACTCAGGACAAGAAAACGCCTGTAAAAAATCTTCTAATGTACGGGAATTAAAAAAAATTGAAAAAATGTTAACAAAAATATTCCTTTATTATTCATATTTATCCAAGGAACAAAACAAATAATATGGTATTGCCATGACAAAATAATTAACCTACACCAGCAGATACACTTAAGAGTAAAAGTAGAATTAAAAGCCAAATATTACATCTTCACCAAACCAAAATATACATAATAGAATAAAGCTTAGAATAATATTCATTTGGTATAAAAAAATATCTTTCTTTTTTGTTATTAAACCGAGGAGCTTTAAAAAGTTCAACTAAAAAATGCGAAAATACTGAAATAATAAATACACAGAAGGAAATAATAAAGAAAACTAAAAAAAAAATACTTCTAATGAAGGTAATAATTTCGAACAATTTTATAACAAATTGTCTTAAATCTTCAGGTTACGTTGGTTTAATTCAAACATTTTCGGCAGTAACAGCCCTGTCCTCATTTCAAATTGCCTAACCTTGTTTCTAATGTAAAATGCCGACCGGATCGGAATTATCGGATGTAAACTTTTTATAATCAAATGCGTTTTTATCGAAAACTGCTCCATCCGATTCACTAGTCCCTATTTCAATTCTTTATAATATAACAACGAAATCATATTGAAAAGAAACAAATGACAGCTCTTCTTCTCTCTTTAAAGTGGCAACAACTCAAGTTACTTCAGGTAGGTAGATGTGGCCAATTATTTTGGGAAAAAAAAGATAAAATCAACTCCATTACAAGAGCTAAAAAATGTTGTTTTATTATTTTTTCATATATTTCCTTTCTGCTTCTATTTATGACATTTTAATCAAGAAAATATATAAAACTTTTCCCATTACCTATTTCAGAAAAATGAAAGGTTATAAACAAAAAAAAGAAGAAATTAACTACTGACGTACTTGTCATTTCAATTCGATTCAATTTTTAACGCGTAAAAATGTTTTCCATCTGAGGTACGCTAAAATGTTGCATCTGATCGCAACTTCTGAACCATTTATATGTGAATTTCAAGTGGATGTAGCTGCATCGGATTAGTCAGTCTGATCAGATTCGAATGTTACGTTAGAAACAAGGTCTATAGCGATAACTTTTTAAAATTCCATATCTGAATATGTCATTTAAATCAAAAACAAATCCAAAAATCGCAGTTTGTGCAGCTTTTAGTCTTAATTTTCATTTAATAAAATACACGAGTATATCTATTTACCAAGCAAGGTTTCAAATAAATGTTTCTTGAGAAACAAATCTTGCAAAAAATTTTATTATGCACTGGGGTTAAAAAAGACATCACCAAAAACGCAACAAATTTATTTTGTTAATTATTAATTTATCTTTAAAGTGACAAAACTTCTTGATTACCCTGTATATTGAAAGATACTATACGTATAGGAATTTGTTTACAATAATAAATTGTAATTTTTAAAAGAACGACAGTGATGAAAGTCATATCAATAAAACCTGCTTTATATTCTGGCTGTAGATTAGCTTTCTGATCATTTTGATAATAAAATTAGTCACTCTGCAACATATATACAATTCGCATTCGGTAAAACATATTTTACACCACTGTCGCCCTAGACACCAAAATCGTTATAAACGATATAAAGGCAGTGACCAACGTTACTCAATGTACTCAACATATTAAGATTAAATGGCACAGTTTTGTCGTGCAGCGTGATTAAAGCTTTTGACATAGTCACTAATTTGAAAATAAGTTATGTTAGGGCAGATGTCTGATTTTAAGACTTAAAGGAAACTTCAAAGAAATTTACTTTATGCGCTGAAGATAAAATGACAATGATTTCATTTTACTGTTTAAATGATAAGTCTAGAAATGCATTAAAGTCAAGTTTAATGTTACTTTAACGTTAAAATTTTCAACAAATTTCTATAATTTTGACAATTTTTACATTGTTCTAAGAACAGACAAATCGTTAGTCGCAGCTACAATTTTACGTGTACGTGTAATTATTAATCATGACTAAATTCTTCTATTTTTTTTGTATTTTTATTTTTAGTTTAACTTTTTAAAGCTTGTTAACTAGTCATGCTTCGATGATTTCAATGGCTTCTTGACGTTCTTCTTCAAGCTCTTTTCCGGTGATGTCGAGTAGTTTTCTTGCGAAATCGTCAATTTCAAGACCTTTGACAATTTCCCACTTGCCATTTTTGATGGTAACTGGGAACGAGAACACCACGTCTTTTGGCGCTCCATAGCTGCCGTCGCTTACAACACCCATTGAGACGAATGAATCTGGAAGATAAATGAAAAATAATTTTTTTCTCGCTTTAAAAGTTATTAATTTACATACTATTTATACAGGATGTCCAGGAAACTTTCCAGAAAGTTTTAACCTGTGATAGATCATGCGCTATCAAAGTAACAAAACATGAACTTAGTTCTCACCTCTAAATTAACTAAAAAGGTGTAACTTCTAAACCTAATCTAGTCGTTATAAAACCTAAATCTTCAAGTTTGGTCAACTTTGTTTTGCTGATGAAATTGTTATAATTTTTATTCTATATACATATATGTCAACAAACAAACTTTTATATAGGAAAATTTAAAGATAAGTTGTTTCACGAAAACTAAAAATTAGAAAAAAATCGATTTTTGCCAGTATGGCAATTAAGAAAAAATGTATTTTAGTATTTTCAAGGATCAGAACTTGGTTAACTTGTTTAGTGCAATCAGTAAAAAATTGACCAAACGTATATCAAACATTTTTGGGTAAGAAGTAACCGACTATTGGGATTACAAAGGGGATACGAGACAGTTGGCGACAGTTGGTCATGTTAATAAAGATCTACGAGAATTTTAAAACGTCAAATGACGTTTTTTTTTAATTTTGAAAGCTCTAGTATTGACTAAAGACAAAAAAATAGTAAGTTATAGGTAGTTAGAAAACCTACAATTTGAGTTATGGCACTATTCATTTTGTTAACTAGTTATTGCAAAAATGCGGAAAAAACCATTAAAATTGCCGTTTTTTTTTGTTAATAAAATAGTTACTGTAAAAAAGAGCCCTTACGGTAACAAAGAAAATGGATATTTTATATATTGATAAAGGTTGTTTTGTTGGTGAGATACGCTAATTTATTTATGCAGAGATATATTTTTTTATTAACTTAATGAGGGAAAATTAAACCAAACTGCGTTTTATTCCAAAGACCTTCTATGTTTATAAAATTTTACTGGAAAGTTGATTTTTTTATAACAACATATCATTTTTTAATGTTAAATGGTAATTTTTTTGTTATAAATAAATAGATCTGAAGCCTCAACTATTCCTTGTGCGATATTCTATTTTCGATATTCCGAAAGCAGGGGATTTTCCGCAGATTTTAAAAAAAACTGTAACTTTCTATGGCCAATAATATTAATAATAATAATCTTTATTTCTGACCACGTTACAAATGCACTTCCGTCAATAAAAAAAAAATTATGTCCTAATCTCTAAAATAATCTTTTATACAATATGGTTCTAAATCGATTAACACTACTTTAACGCGTTTTTTTAAATATTTTTCACCGTTTATGGACTTTAATTCGTTGGGTAGGTTATTAAAAATTTTTAAACAGGCATAGTATAAACTTTTCTCTGTTACAGTTAGTCTATGAGTTGGATAATTAACATTTACACTTCTTGTATTATTTTGATTTAAAAATGGTAGTTCAAATATCCTTTTGTTTTTAAATAAGAACATTAGACATTCAAATATGTAGAGGCCATATACCGTTTGACTTAAAAACTCCCCTGTAGCTCTCTCTAAACTCCAATTTTCTAACGATTCGTACTGCTCGTTTTTGAACTGCAAATATATTATTCATTTGACTGTTTGCACCAAAAAAAAATTATTCCATACCATATCACCGATTCAAAATTTGCACAATTCAATACTTTTTTCGTTCATGTATTTTATAACGACTCTAATTCCATAGCATATTGAATCGAGTTTTTGTATTAAAACAGAGATATGGTGTGACTAGTTCAGAAATTCATCTAAATGAACTCCAAGAAACTTTGTGTGTTCAACTATTCCTATGTCTGATCGACCAAGTGTTAGAGTCGAGGGCCTGCCAACTCTGGGTTGTCTTGTTCTAAAAATTATAACATTTGTTTTAGACTCATTAATCAATAATCTATTATTTGAAAACCAGTTTAGACCTTTGTCAAACAAAATTTTTCCAGAATTTGTGAGATCCTCAATACTTTTTTTACCGGTAATAAATATAAGGTAAGTAATTTTAATGCATTTCCCCTGATGCCATGTGCTTGCAATTTCTTTAGTAAAATCTCCGAATCAACAAAGTCGTATGCCTTTAACAGATCCAAGCAGACACCCATTGCCAGATCTCCCCTTTCTAATATCTTTAATTTGTTCCTAGTGAACTCAAAGACCTCCGTCTGCGTAGATCGCCCACGCACATACCCATGCTGACTACAGTTCAGCAAATTATTTTTTTTTTTGGGAAATTAATTAGCTGTTCACATACACACAGCTCAATGATTTTTGAGAAAGCTGGCAACAAGCTAATGTATCTATAGTTTTCCAACAATTCAGCATTTCCCTTTTTAAATAAAGGTGTGATTAGACAGATATATTTCGGCAAGTTATTTATTATGAGGCAAAGAATTTCTTTAATTATAGCAAAGAAAATATATACCTTGTCTATGATTATAGGGACTGTTAATTCTACAATACTAGTAGGCCTCTATCCAAATTGAAAACAGTCGTACTCAAAGGCTACCCATCAAACGTGGAGGAAGACAGGGTTGCGTTTTGTCACCCTGTCTTTTTAATGTATACTTTGAAGAAATTTTTAGGGAGGTTTTGATGGCAGAAAAGAGGGAGTAAGACTGGGTGGAGAAGTAATCAACAATATTAGATTTGCTGATGATACGGCCATTCTTGCAGAAAACATCGAGGATCTCCAAACATTAGTAAATCTAGTCAATGAGGCGAGCTGCCGAAGAGGCCTTAAAATCAACATCTCAAAAACAAAGTGGATGCCTGTTGGAAAGATTAATGTAGACAAATGTCAACTTTGGCTCGATGAAGAGAGGATAGAGCGTGTAAACCATTTCAGGTACCTTGGCAGTTGGTTGAATGTGAATGAGGACTCAGATGAAGAGATAATAGCTAGGATCGAAATATCGCGCAGGGCCTTTATGACATGGAAACCAGTTCTATGCAATAGGAACCTGTCAATGCATATTCGTAAGAGGGTCCTGAGATGCTATGTATGGTCTGTTCTGTTATACGGTTATGAGATATGGACACTAAAAACCACAACGCTAAACAAACTGGAAGCTTTTGAATTGTGGTGCTATCGTCGAATCCTAAAGATATCATGGGTTTCGCACACTTCCAATGAGGATATTCTCAGAATGATGGATACAGATCGACTGCTCTTGAACATTATAAAGAGGCGGAAAACAGAATACTTCGGCCACATAATTAGAGGACCTAAATACCATCTACTTCGCCTTATAATACAAGGAAAAGTAGAAGGAAAAAGATGGATAGGCCGAAAGAAGCTTTCATGGCTACGTAACATCAGGCAGTGGTGTGATTGCACGGTGGAGGAACTATTTCGCGCTGCAGCCGATAGAGAGGGATTTCAGGAAATTGTAAACATGATGACCACCAACGTCTGAATACGGACATGGCACCTAAAGAAGCCAATATCACTACTGTGTTTGTTTTTTATATTTGAACTTATTTTACACATTCTTTTGGGGATATAGGTCTAAGAAAAATCGACTGATTATTTTCCTTGATGATGCAGTTAGTATTAATATTTTTGATTTCTTTTAACTGGTTGGGAACAATGGAAAGTCAATGTTCATTATATTCTTCGTTCATACCCTATAGATTAAAACAACAATAGGTTTCTTTGAAGGTTGTTTATGATTGGTGGGGAGAGGCTTTTTTGATGTTTGACAGACAAACATGTTTACTTATCTTTTCTTTCAATTTAATTGCTTTTCGTGACTCTTTTCAGTGTTTTTAAGGGTTAGAAATTACTATAAATACGAAGTTTGTAATTAATATTAACAAAAACAGGATTTAAAAACATATTTTTATTGGTAAATATTGTTTATCTATTGAAAATAACAATAATAATAATTTAGGCAACCATACATTCATACTTTTATGTATTCTAGAGTTGACGTACCGATTATCATCTGATACTCGTTTCAATAATGCAATTAGAAAATGACAGCATAAAATTGGTATGTGTGTACCAAGAAATGAAATATCTATTGTGTATCAACACTTTTTTAAATATAAACAAAAATATTATTACGTTATTCAGCGTTCAACCAACCGGATCCTAGTTCTGATGTTATGCTAATTCTACAGGGGTATGATCGAAGATTATAAATATTTATCCGCAATTATTTCCGAGTTACCCTTAATGGCCACATCATGGGACATACTGTTTTGTCTAGTTATTTCTTTATGAATATTCCACGTACACTTATTTTTGTTATCACTTAATTTGGGCCACTTTTCATATTCTTCAGATCTTACTGCACTTAGTAAAACATCAGGTTGTTTTTTGGTGTCCTTGTAGATTTTATTAAAATTATCATTTATTCGATGATGGTAAGAGTATATCCAAACTTTTCATCCATTATCCTGAGGATTGATATTTCATGTTTTATGTTTAAAATTTGTACTAATTAATTTTAATCGAAACACTGATTAAAAATCCTAATAAAATCATTACAACACATGGTCCATTGCACGTTCACGTCATGTTTTGGTGTTCCAACAGTGAGCTTCCAATTCTGTTCTCTTTTGAGAATGTTCTCTTATATTCTAACTTATTAACAGTAAGTTTCTGTGTTTTAAAAGTAACTTTTTGTGCAGTATGATGTCACGCACCTTTTATCCTTTCCAAAAATATCGAGGATAGGCATAGATATAAAAGTTAAATATATAGATTGCGGATCCTATAGCAGCAAATTGGCTCACGCTTAGAAAGAGACAGAGCGTTTTCGATGAATAGTATCACTTTTTCTAATGGCGGTCAGATGACAGGGGTATCCAATGACGTTTGGAGTCCCATGCTGAGCAAAGCCATTAGAAAGAGAGGTACGTTCCGTCTCTTTTTAAGCGTGACCCAACTTTCTTCTATAAGATCTGCAGTCTATATACTTAACTTTTATGTCTGTGCACATAACCTCGATATATTTCAACCATATGATTACAAGTAAAAAATTACCTTTTCACAATGTTTTGTGAATAAATCTCTTAAAATGTAAGAACAAATTGTTCACTGATTACCCTTATTTGCAACGAAATTAACAATAAGCAAGAAATCCGTTATAGGTTTACCTACTAGTCAGTGATGTCAGGCCTTAGGCAATCCATTGCCTAGACCCCTTTGAGTACGATTAGAAAAATAGTGAAAATGGTTTTCAAGCAGTATTACATAATTTCTTAATTGTTATAAACAAAACCACAGTAACATTTTGAAAAAAAAATCAGCGACTCTTCTCCTATTGGTCATAGGAAATTAACCTTTTTTTAAAATCTGCTTAAACTCCTCACATTTCAGAATATCGAAACTAGAATATTGCACAAGGAATAGTTGAGGCTTCAGATCTATTTGTTTATAACAGAAAAAATTACCATTTTTTTTACATTAAAAAATGGTATGTTGTTATAAAAAATCAACTTTCCGGTAATATTTTATAATAGTAAAAGGCAGTTTGGTTTAGGTCAAAAAATTTAAGACAATAAGTTAATAAAAAAAAAATCTCTTCATAAACAAATTAAGGTATCTCAGCAACAAAACAATCCTCCAATATACAGCCATGAGCAAAAGTATTAGGCACCCTGCAAAATTACTAATTTTGGAGTAATTTACCATAGGGTATGTAAATAACAAAGTTATAACTTATATGACTTATTATATTAAAGTAATCAGCCATTCTTTTCGGCATCGACTCTATCAGCTCAAAACATTCATCTTCCAATAACTGTTCCCAATCATGCCTTAAGGCAGCCGGTAGTGTTTGTTTATTAGTTACAGAGTGTCTTCGGATCTTTTTCTTCAAAATAGACCAAATGCGCTCAATTGGATTGAGGTCTGGCGATTGTGGTGGCCAGTCTAAAAGGTCAATACCGTTTTGAGCCATCCATGTCATAGTGTGGGCCGATTTGTGGTAAGTGGTGTTCTCTTGCTGGAATTTTATTCCATTACTGTTTGTATCGCCAAAAATTTGCGTTACCGATGGCGCTAGAGCTGCTTCTAGAACTTCAGTGTATTTCTCACTGTTCATTTGCCCCTCACACAACGCCATTTCGCCCACTCTATAGGCAGCCATGCAACCCCAAATCATAATTGGGCCTTCACCATGTTTAACAGGGGGCACCACACATTCTGGGTTGTATTCGTCACCCATCCGGCGTCTGACATAAGTCACACCGGGCGTTCCAAACACCTCCGTAAAGAGAAAAAACTGGTTTAAGATTTCCTTATTTTTCTTGTAGAATTTGTTTTCAAAGATATTGACTTGTTTTAATGTAAAACATTAAGGAAATAACAATACCTCGAAGTTAGATTCGTCGACTATAGTACGTTAGGCCAATCTTCCAGTGTCCAATCTCTATATTTGAGGGCCCACTCCAATCGATTTTTCTTATTGTGCTCCGACAGCCACAGCTTCTTCCTTGCCTTGCAACCTTTTAATCCAGCTTTAAGAAGCCTTTTTCTCATAGTATGCAGACTCACACATTTGCCTTTTGCTTCAGATAAAGTTGCAACGAGGTCGAAAGCTTTTTTTTTCCGACTTTTAGAGACTGCCTAATCAACAATCGGTCATCACGATCTGTAGTAATTTTCTTTCTGCCTGTTTTCTTGGGATCCGGTCTCTTTGAAATGATTAATGCATATTGCACTGCACAACGCGAGCACTTCACTTCTCAGGCTATCTTTACTCGCGACATGCCTTGTTCATGTAAAATCGTAATTAAGCACTAATCTGCACTAAGTTCAGTTTTTTTAGTCATGGTTCAAGCTATACATGTTAGTCTTTAAGAATATGGTAGAAATAATTGCGTACAATACGTGTGTTTACTTTAAACTCTGAAAACAAACGAAAATCCCAAAATTCGTGAAATAGTTAATTCGAGGAAATAATGTGTTAATACACACCTGCGTGTCGTAATTATTTGTTTTTGTCTTATTTCTGTGTAAACATACCCTCAATGCAATAATAAACCCATAAGAAGCTTAACTGGACATTTGTTGTCAAGACAGAGATAAACAATAAGGGTTTGTGTTACCATGAGGATTCTCTTTGAAGGGAATGAAACCAAGTTATTTTTGCAGTAACTATTGTATAAACAAAAAAAAAAACGCTAATTTTAACGTTTTATTTTTCGCTTTTTTGTCCTAACTAATGAAATAAGGTTTTCTAACTACCTAAAATTTACAATTTAAACTTTTTTGACTATAATTAATACCTGAGCTTCCACAATTAAAAAAACCGTCATGTGATGCTTTCAAACGCTCGTAGTTAATTATTCAACAATAGCAACTGTCGCCAACTATCATAGCTAGTCTCGTAGTTCCGCCCTTTACAACTTCCAACAGTGGTCTACCTCTTATTCCAAAAATTTTTTTAATGATTGGTATAACTGTGGTTATTGAAAAACTATACCCTCTATTACCAATTTGGATGAGTTTTAACGTTAGACAATGTTAATAAATTACGAGGTGAATTTTTTAAATACGCCTATCTCTATAAAATTCACAACAATTTATTATTAAGCACATAGCCTTCTCGATTACCTCCTAGTTATATCAAAAACTCTAACCGAAACAAAAAAAAACTATAGTAAATTTTTATACAATTTACATTAGACAGCATAAATTTTGCTTTAATTGGTGTAATTTTTTGATAACAAAAAATGAACTTCCTAAACTTGACCACATTATTAATCATAGAATGCTCCATTCAATTTTAAGGCATTTGTTGTAACTTTTTAGTGAATTAGAAAATTTTTAATTTGGATACAAACTAAAATGTATCTATACCTATAAATTTTGCTTTAATTGGTGTAATTTTTTGATAACAAAAAATTAACTTCCTAAACTTGACCACAGAATAATCATAGAATGCTCCATTCAATTTTGAGGCATTTGTTGTAACTTTTTAGTGAATTAGAAAATTTTTAATTTGGATACAAACTAAAATGTATTTATACCTGGTGGTGTTCCATTGAACCAATCTTTCATGTGGTCGCTAGCAGCTTTAGCAGCAGACATGGCAGAAGACATTTTCCTGGCATTGATGACAGCTGCACCTCTCTTTTGAACTATTTCAAGGAATTGCGAATGCAGCCATGTTGAATCTGAAATAATGAGTTTTAAATTTATATAGATAATACCAAATCACATGTTCCCATTCGTGAATCATATAAATATATATATATATATATATATATATATATATATATATATATATATATATATATATATATATATATATATATATATATGAACATCAAGCCTTACAAGACCTGCGCAAAGATACCTCGATCGTAATACTTCCAATTGACGAAGGAAATTCGACAGTGGTCCTAAACAAAACAGACTATCATAAAAAGATAATCGCCCTGCTACACGATCCTGCCTACAAGTCAATAAACAGAGACTATACCACTTATCTAGAAAAGACCACCAAAACATTGATCAGAGCATCTCCACTTACCGAAAAAATAAACAAGAAGATCACACCAAGAGAAAAATCATCCATATGTCCTAAACTATATGGCTTACCCAAAATACACAAGCCTGGAGCCCCCTTGACACCAATTGTAAGCTCTGTTGGCTCTCCAACCCGTCGTGGAAAAAACGGCCTCCTACGTTAAAAACTCGCAACATTTTTGTCTAATTAGTGTCGACGTAACATCACTTTTCACGCAAATACCAGTCAAAGAAGCTCTTTCTGTAATAGAAAATACAATCTGCCAAAATATATCATCGAATTAGCTAGACACTGTCTTGATAACACCTATTTTACTTATGAAGGCCGACGATATAAACAAGTCGAGGTAGTCCCGATGGGATCGCCGCTATCTCCTGCACTCGCTAACTTATTTATGGAAGACTTTGAATCAAAAGTTTTGGAGACCTCTTCACACAAATCACGACTGTGGCTGCGTTACGTAGATGACACATTCGTTATCTGGCAACATGGAGAAGAAAATCTCAAAAGTTTCCTAAATCACATAAACAGTATACATCCAAAAATCAAATTCACCATGGAGACAGAACAGGAAAGAAAACTACCGTTTCTAGATATCCTACTGAAAAGAAAAGAGGATGGCTTGCTTTCGCATACTGTCTACAGAAAGCTCACTCACACCAACAGATACCACAACGCCGATTCACATCACCACCCCGCCCAATTATTTGCAGTAGTGAAATCACTTGCGTTTCGATCGCAGTCCCTTACAGATCAAGAAAATAACCACAAAGAGATGAACATACTGCAAGACACCCTAACAAAAAACGGTTATAAAAAAGAAAATATAGACAAGGCTCTAAAAAACAAACACTTGGCCCCAAAAAATCGCGAAAACCAAGAGAATAGCACCAAGGCTTTTGTTTCTTATGTAAGAGGCACCACAGACAAGATCGCAAGAATTCTCAGGAGACACAACATTGAAACCATTTTCACCACAGACCGGAAAGTAACACCTAAAGAAAGAATCCCTCTAGAAAACCAGGGAGTGCAGCTCATCTTACGTAGACCAAACTAACCGTAAAATAAGCGCCAGAAGAGACGAACATATAAACGCTGTCAAGCAAAAAACAACTTCTTCTGCTTTGGCCCAACACTAGTTAAACACAGGACAAAAGATAAATTTCTCAGGAACAAAAATGCTATCTAGATGTGAAAACCTGTCCACAAGAGTTATAAGAGAAGTCATTGAAATTGCAAAGAGGCCCAACAACTTAAATAACAGAGATGATAGCCAGCTAGTGCCTAATACTTGGAAAAATCTACTTACAAAACATCAACCAGTAGCACTTAGTAACGAAACAGACTGCAACTCGGCAGCGAGGCCCCAAACGCCGGCAGCGGGACCGATGACGCGAAGTAGGTCTCACAGCCTGATTGGCCAGAACCATTCGGAAAACGAACGCGTCCGACGTACACACGGGACCAACAACACCCGAGTCGCAGGAGTCAGTTCGCTCGTAGACGTGTGAGCTTTGAAAATGGTGAATGAGATTTCACCAAAACGTCAGCTGCCTTAGTCCTGAGAGGGACCTAAGCACATACACGAGATGCTCAAAAACCTTCGATTACACATCACACCCGTGAGAATATCCGACATAACATATATACCATCCATACCATCGACTTCAAACAAACAAAAAAAAAATAGCACCAGTACAGAACTACAAGGTACGCGTCATAAGGGAGGCCCTAGAAATCGAAAAAGGGGGACAGCTAAAAAAGCGAGACGATGCTATAAATTTTTCAACTACATGGAAAACATTAATAAAAAATCAAGAAAGAAAACAACAAAAATCAACTAGTACACGAGAGACCTGCATACAAGAACAAAATTTATCGCACTCGGCAAAGGGGAGGAGCCTGCCAAGCCGCTCATCCAATCAGGAAGCGAGCCAGCTAAACAAAACTCGAAACTCAGCGAGTAACGAGACGAACCACACTTGAAAATGCCATATGAGATTTTGGCGAAACGTCGTGAAAACGATTTTTTGAACGAACGGATTGAAACCCGGAATAACCAAACTATTCATTCTACCATCCGTGAAAACCTAAGATATAACATATATACAACGTATATATATATATATATATATATATATATATATATATATATATATATATATATATATATATATATATATATATATATATATATATATATATATATATATTTAGTTGGTTATTTTCTTGGGAATATGGTTCATTTTTATATTGAAACTACATATATAAAGTAGTCATACTTATTGTATGTATATATATATATATATATATATATATATATATATATATATATATATATATATATTTTTTTTATTTTTCAGGACGTTTCGATTCTTTCGAATCTTTTTCAACTGAGAGTTTCGGCAGATGCTACAAAAATGTACATTTTTAGTATTATTATATATGGAATAAGAGATTAAAAACTTACCATTAAGAACAGAGATTTTTGTTTTAAACAAAAATTAATTAGATGACAAACTCATGGAGCTTTAAGGAAAAAATACAAAACGTTAAAATCCCAGAAAACCACGTGTTGATCTCATTAGACGTTGTATCTCTCTACACAAATATACCCATAAATGTGTCCTTAAACATAATCAGAAAAAAATGATCAGAAATAGAGAACTTCTACATATTTCAAATACAAAAATTTATTCTTTAAGCAAATTGAGGGTTGCGCGATGGGTGCATCCATATCAAGTTTAATTGCTCAATTAGTGTTAGAAGACCTAGAAACTGAAGTTATCAACAGCTTAAAATTCAAACTACCATTATTTTACAGATATGTAGATGACTGCATAACAGCTATCATGAAAAATTACAATTTACCATAGAATTTGAAAATAATAACCACATAAATTTCCTAGATATGACGTTGCATCACAAAAATAATACAATACTAACTGAGTGGTACACAAAATCTACATGGTCTGGTCGCTACCTCAATTACAATTTCCAACACCACATGGCCCAAAAAAAATCAGTAATAATTGGAATAGCCGATAGAGCCATCATCCTTAGTAGTCCCGAATTTAGAAACAACTGCATCAAAAAAGCAAAACAAGTCCTTATGACAAACTCTTACCCAAATAAACTAATTAATAAAATTTTTAAAGAAAGGCTAGAAAAATACAAACATGGAAACACTAAAACAGAAAATTTAGAATACAATAAAACCAAAAAACAATATCTTTCCTTGCCATACATACCAAAACTTTCCGAAAACTTTCAAACTTTTTTTAAAAAAACAATATAACCACTAGTCATAAGGGCCATAATTTACTTAAAAGCAATTTCTGCAAATTAAAAAGTGACATTCCAAACAACAGAAAATCAAATGTTGTCTACCAAATACCCTGCAAGGATTGTCCATCAAATTATATCGGCCAAACTAGTCAGTATCTGCAAAATCGTCTAAATGGACATAAATATGACAAAAAAAATATTACAGCCCTGAGAAAACACGAAATGAAACAAGCACACCTTTGATTATGAAAATACAAAAATCTTGAAAACTGAAACTAACAAAGGAAAACAAGAATTTTACGAAATGATCGCAATAAAAAAAATCCGAATGCCGTAAACGATAAAACAGACATCAATAATCTAAATCAAATTTTTTTCAACATATTAAAATAAACCAATATAAGGGAATTTTTAAAATAAATAAAACAATAAATAAGAATAATTCTCCGCTTTCAATTCTTCTAAATTGAATCACGATATTTTTTCAGAAAGATATCACTTCAATTAAAAGACCCAAACTTTTTACGCCACTTAAAGTACCTAAAACGTACACCATCTGGGTTCCACATTCAGTCAAGTCAAGGCAGTTATAGGGTTAAAAATGTAGTGTCCAGTCTTCTAACTGGACTTTTAAAAATACTTTTGAAAAGTGAATATACAAAAGAGTGATAACAATTGGTTTGTGATGTAATTAATTTTTGTTTAAAACAAAAATCTCTGTTCTTAATGGTAAGTTTTTAATCTCTTATTCCATATATAATAATATTAAAAATGTACATTTTTGTAGCATCCGCCGAAACTCTCAGTTGAAAAAGATTCGAAAGAATCAAAACGTCCTGAAAAATAAAAATATATATATATACAATAAGTATGACTACTTTATATATGTAGTTTCAATATAAAAATGAACCATATTCCCAAGAAAATAACCAACTAAAAATATATTTAATGGTTCAAGAAAAATTAATTCCTATAATATATATATATATATATATATATATATATATATATATATATATATATATATATATATATATATGACATACACAAGATTTCAACATAAGCTATTATAAAAAAGATCACGTTAAGTAAAGAAGGTATACTTTTAATTGCATAAAAAGATGTATTTACTTGATACGTGATATCCCTTTACATAAAAAATTTTTTGGCGAATAGAACTGTTTTGAAACATGCCATTAACGGTTTTATTGTTATAATTGTTATAAACACTAAAGAAATATCTTTTTAATATCAGCCATTATTATTCTTGAATTCATATAAAATTTGAATTTAAAATTACCAATAAATCTTACCCTTAATAGCTTTAGGGGCAGGCGTAGCTTTACCATCAAGTTGAACAACGGCGTGAGATGCGTCTGGGAACTGAGTGGATGAATGGTTACCCCAGATGATGAGATTGCTTACTTGACGTACAGGAACACCCAATTTGGCAGCAACTTGAGCCTGTGCTCTATAAAAAGATAATTGTAAAATATCAACGATACGAAATAAAAAAAAAAAAACAAAAGTTTAGGAATGTGTCCTGATGTTTGTAGTAAAAAACTTCGTTTTTTTTAACCATGTTAATTTGCTGTGATTTTTCTAGAATATGTAAGGGAAAAAATTATTTTACAAAAGTCAAAAACGCACAAGTTTTAACGATACGAAGTCGAGGAAACACGCGGTCAAAGTCTGTAAGTAATGTATTTAAGTTGAAAAAGGTTCTTTCAGTATAGATTTATTTATCAAAATTAGCGTTTCTAATTAGTTCTCCAAAAATATAATATTCTTTTGAAAAATTTGGTCTTACTTTGAAAATGCGGTATTATAGAAAAAATAACTTTTGTTTTATTTAAAAGGTCATTTTAAATTTCAGATTCATTGCCAGTGACAAAAAAATGTGAAGATAAATAAGTCCAAACCAAAATTATAAACACATATTTTCTACTAAAACTCCAGCCAATATACCATGCCTTTATTAGAAACACTTGAATCAAGTCAAAGTATCTGATAAAATGATATCAAAATATAACTTACAAAACTCATCCTGCCAAAATTTTATTTGTCTCTTCGATCATCCCCTATAGATTTAAAAAACAATAGATTTGTTTGGAGGCTGTTTATCGTCGGTGGGGGAGAGGCTTTTTTGACGTTTGACAGACATAACATGTTTAATTATCTTTTCTTTCAGTTTAATTGTTTGTCGTGACTCTTTTAAGTGTTAGAAATTACTATAAATGCGAAGTTTGCAATTAATATTAACAAAAAGAAGATTTAAAAACTTTCTTTTATTGGTAAATATTGTTAGATATTATTTACATATTGAAAATAACAATAATAATAATTTAGGCAACCAAAGATTCATACTTTTATGTATTCTAGAATTGACGTACCGATTATCGTATAATACTCGTTTAAATAATGCAATTAGAAAAAGATAGCATAAAATCGGTACGTGTAACAAGGAATAAAATATCTACTGTTTATCAACATTTTTTCAAATATAAATAAAAATTATTATTACGTTATTCCGCGTTCAAACAACCGGATCATAGTTCTGACGTTATGCTAATTATACAGGGGTATGTTTGAAGATTTGTCTACTACGAAAAAATCTTGACTAAAGACCATATCCCGATCTGAAAACCCCCAAGTTCACCAAAATCGACATGAAAGATTCTAACGTGGGCCAACAAAAACTGGATCAATATATTCACAAGAACTCAACCAAAATATGAATCAATTCTTCATATACAAACATCTATCATGGTTCATAATCCTCACGATTATTCTGGTATCATTGTCTCACATTGTCTGCTACATTTCCGGTAAATGTCAGAATAGGCTACCCAGGCTCACAGCAAACGAAAAAACCTCTACGATGAGTGCCATAAGGACTGCTCCCACCAGAGTTCTGGAAGTCCTGGTGAATCTGCCTCCTCTTCACTTATACATACAGACGAGACCCTGAAGACTGTTTACTGTCTCAGTGCCTGGGACATCTTGGAATTGGAACGAGCGGCGACTCAGATGTCTAGGAAAGCGCGGTGGAGAGGTGTCCATCACTCCCCATGCGGACAGACTACATGACGCCGCTTTTAAAATCCCACCTTTCCCTGGAGTGTGCCCATCTCTGTGAGAGGGACATAGACACAAATAGAGTAATAAATATATGCTCAGACAGTAAGGCGGCGATATTGGCACTGAAGTCCAGTGTCGTGACTTCGCGACTGATGTCTAAGTGCAAGGATGTACTAAATGGTATGACAAGGAAAGGCTGCACAGTCAAACTCGTATGGGTCCCGTGTCATACGCATATGCGGGAATGAGGAAGTAGACCGTCTGGCAAAGTTGGGCTCGGCGATCGAACCGTATGGACCCCAACCAATATTACCTGTCCCAATTGCTATTGGCACAAGGGAAATAAAATCGTTGCTGGAAAGTAAATTTATTGAATCGTGGAGGGGAGCTCCTGGAATGAGGAGTGCTAAGGAGCTTCTCTCCTTGGGAAGGAAAGAGCTACGAATTATGGTGGGATTGTTGACAAGACATTGTCACCACAGAGGACATCTTCATAGAATCGGTGTCGAAGACGACCCGACATGCAGATGGTGTTTGGAGGAGGACGAAACTGTTGACCGTGTTCTCAGAAAGTACCCAGCACTCAACGAACTAAGACAGAGATATTTCGGAAATACAATTTTGTTACCGGAAGCAGTTATGCAAGTTCGACTAACGAGACTGCTTGGATTCGCAAAGGCGATCGGCCTCAAATAACCTGCAGATATGGTGGGATGTAAAGGACCCAATGGAGGCCTAGACATCGATGATCTAGTATCACCACCCCTTTTGCGTTCATTCATTCTCTACGAAAAAAAAAAAAAAAAATTAAGACTACCTAGCAACCTAGGAAGAAGACTATCCATTTCCAAGAAATCTCAGTTTCTGTAAAGGGCCCAATGGAGGCCTAGACATCGATGATCTAGTATCACCACCCCTTTTGCGTTCATTCATTCTCTACGAAAAAAAAACAAAATTAAGACTACCTAGCAACCTAGGAAGAAGACTATCCATTTCCAAGAAAGCCCAGTTTCTAAATTTGAGATAATCTAAAAAAACTGAATGCAGAGAATTAAATTTTTTCTAATAGGTGGAGTTGTTATATGCAAAAATAGATTCATTGACATCAAATTATTCACAATAGTAACCCAACCCTATTGCTCCAAAGAAGAGAATCAGTATAGTTACGAAAAGTGATGTTTAGCATATGAACTTAGCTGACAATGTAGGAACTTTTGTATTAATAGCCATATAATTTTGTCAGTAAATATAATAAGTCATAAGAATACTATTTTAATTGCCTATAAATATTTGGTGTTTTATTTTTTTTTCATATTGTTTCAAATTACTATGTTATATAAACTACTGTTTCAAGAATAGAAATTTTCGAATTTAGGCATTCACTATCTAAGAAACATTGTATTTAAGGATATAGTTTAATACACATTGTTTTCCTTCATTTAACAAATACTTTATTTAGCATGTTCCAAAAAATTGTTTTATTTTTAGTGGATTATTTATGTGAAGTATCACTTTACCAAAATAATTTCATGTAACAACTTTTATCAAGATTAATAAAATACTCCAAAAAACATCGATAACAAAAAGGTTTCTAATGTGTTGCACTCTCTTTTTAACAAACTGTATACAAGATCAATATGGATTAACAAACAACTAAAGTTAATGATGTAATTGCTCTTATCTTAAAAAATGTATACTAAATATGTTATCTCCGAATATAAATAACACACCATTAGGTACCACTTTAACAAATGTTAATACATTCGCTATCACATGTAGCTTTAAAAAATTCATTGCCCTGCAATCTAGGCATTTTTTCAGCTATTAGGCCATATGCAAAAAAACTTTCAAAATCATTTCGGCAAATTGTTCATGTTTCTTACTGAAAAAAATTTATTTGATATCTCAACAGAGCTTCCTCAAATAATTTCATGTCTTAAAAATTAGTTTCTCAAACTCAGTGTACGTCAATAACGTCTTTAATTCAATGAAAATTTCTTCTCATCGCCAAATTCTTAATTTTAAGATCAAAAAGAAGTACCATTGAATACTTTTGGGTAAGTAGAGTAGATTCACATTTGGCCAAAAATATCAGCAGAGGTCATTTATAATTACTAAGTCAATCAGAATGTACTGGAGGTCATCGCATCAATGTAAACAAGGAATAACTACTGCAAGTCACGTGACAAGTAACGTTACACAATGCCACTACTTAACTTTAAGCGTCGTTGTGTATTCATAACTTAGATTAACAAAACAGTGTTGCCAGTTGAAATTTGTAGTCAGGCAATTGCAAAAGAAAGTATTTCGGGTGTCTGGATTAAAAAATTTTTTACATTCTTACTCAGCTTTATTTACAGTGGCGTAAATAACGCGGTGCGGGGGGCGCCCACAAGTCCCTTGATGAAAATGAATAAATACGAAGGATCAAAATGGGGGTAAAATAGTAGGGCGCATTCAAAGATCTGCGGCAAGGGGGGGGACACATACTCTTAGTTACGCCAATGTTTATTTACCTTTAATTAGAGTGTCCTCGTCTTTAACTTAAAACGCTCGCTGATAACTATAATTTTATAAAGATCGTTACACAATAACAGAAATTTAATTAGCCGCGTTTTGATGCAAGTTTTTGTATTTTTAAAGTTTCACGCATAGACATAGGATATAATAGAAGGAGCATTCGCAATGCTGGTCTTTCCCACACTACGAGAGAAAAAGAGTCAAAGCTGTATCTCCTCTTTTTGTAATGGGCAGAGCATAGAACTACGTGACCCCCAAGCGCGAATAACATTCTATGTCTGGTTCTATACACCGCCTATTAGAAAGAGACAGCTTTCATTCTTCTTTCTCTCTCGCACTATGGGAATGATCAGCATTAGGGACGCGCAGTCTAGTCTACCCCATATCCATGTTTTCACCACGTATTTAATTTTCTAAGAACAATCCTCGACAAAAATGTCTCAAAAGTAATGAAATTAATAGCAAACATGAAAAGCATTAATATATTTGATAGGAAAACATTAAATCAATTAGTATAAACATAAGTTCAAATAATGCCAACTAGCTAGTTAAGTTTAAATTATTACTTTTATTACTATTTTTCCACATATATAAACTCTCTTTTATTAAATTTTAAATTAGAAAACATTTAGAAAATGTCAATAAACTTATTTACGTCAGCTCCTACTTTACCATCAAATCACTGAATATACATTGTCATAGTAACTGAATTCAGAAAATGAATAATTATTACCTGTTTTGGTCAAGTCTGGTCATAGCAGTAAAATTTTCTCTAGGAATAGATGGAGCATAACGGGAACAAATCAAAGCATTTGTGTTAGCTGGGTTTCCGACCACCAAAACTTTAACGTCCTTTTTGGCATATTTGTCCAAAGCTTCACCTTGTACTTTGAAAATCTTGACGTTAGCACTCAATAGATCTTTACGTTCCATTCCTAGTAAAATAAATATTAATAATACAGTTGAGTTGCTTTTCCTGGGCTTTTGGACAATTTTTAATCCAAAATCTTAAATTTTTGTAGTTCCCGTTTATTGTAGGTCATCTTCAAAATTTATATAATGTAACTTTACACATAATATTCACCATGTTTTAAGTTAGAACAGTTATTGTTTGTTTCTATTGATAAAAAAATAATTTATAGAAAATCGTAAGAAAAAAAATTATTTTTGTTTCAAATTTTTTTCTCTTTAATTTTCGCATTCATGAAAGACTTTGGCTTTTAGTTGCAGACATATAAGAAACAATCCGTCAAAATTCTTAGATAGTTTTTTAAATTTTAAAACACGTATAACAGCATTCTTAGATGTTTGTAATTTCGACTTTATAAGATTATTATAATAAATAGCTATAAATAAATAATATAGTTATTTATTTCCAACAGGCTAACGGCCCCCCTTACAGGAAATTCAAACATAGACAAACAAGCTAATAGAATAAAGTAAATAAACTAACTAAAACTACAGTTAATCTAAAACCAAGACTAAGGACCCATTTAAAATCAGTTCACCATCCATTTGAATATCGGATTTACATGCTGTAGACATACAATATGCTCATAAACTATCTATATACAACAGCAAAGTAGCTTGCTACAAAGGATACCCAGACACCTCACGCAGATGTCTCAGAATAGTTGGTGTACCGTCAAAATGCATGTCGCATAGTGCAGAAATACGATTAAAATTGTTGCACATTTTGTAGATGGGATATTGGAATAAAATGTTTAACCTAGCAATGATATTTGCTCTAGCAGAAATGGGCAATCAATCCTCGCGTTCAGAAGCTTATAGAGAAATGATACGGTTTGGGAGTTACGACGTACAGCCAAAGGCAGTTCCTTAAATCTTGCAAGAATGTGGTCATGATTGAAACCCCACTGAGGATAAATATTGTCCTCTCTAAACATTACATATTTTAGAAATTTCCTTTGGACGGCCTCTATGACAAGGACATGATCATTGTATATGGAGGACCACACAATTGATCTATAATCTAGCCTCGATCTTACGTAACTATAATACAGCAGTTTGAAAGTCGCTGTGTTAGAAAAAGGTTTGTAGTTTCGCAGAATAAAATCCAATGTTCGAGGTGCGCTAGCCACTATCTGATCAATGTGGGGAATAAAGGAGAAACTCGCATCGAAGATGACACCCAGGTCCGTCACAGTAAAGCATCTATTAACGATAGAGCTATTTATATGGTAATTAAACCGAACAGAATTGTTTCTCCGAGAGTAAGAAACAACATTACATTTGGAGATGGTGGAGATCCAGCTTATTAGCCACACACCATTGACTGATCATATCAATACTAGCCTGAAAAGGCAAATAATTTGTAACAGAATCAATACGTTGAAATAGTTTTAAATCATCAGCAGTGACAGTCCAACTGGGAAACAAGATCGTTTATAAATATGTTAAAGAGAAGTGGCCCTAAGTTCGAACCCTGGAGGACACCTGACGTTGGAATAAACTTAGCAAATTTATATTCTTCTATTTGCACAAACTGACTACGATTAAATAACTAGGATTTCAAAAGGGAAACAAGGTCTTAAGAGAAGCCAAATAGGACAGAAGCTTTCTGTAAGAGTGTGTGATGGTCGATTTGGTCAAAAGCTTTACGAAAGTCAGTGTAAATAACATCGACTCGACTTCTGCTGTTAAGGGCATCGCAGATGTAAGAGGAAAAAGAGCAAATATTAATCTTACACGATCTTTTAGATAAGAAAACGTGTTGGTCAGTCAATATTTCTGCAAGTTAATCCCGAAGACCTTGGAAAAGTTACATAAGACTGTAATGCCGCGATAATTTTTAACTAGAGATGGATCACCTTTTTTCAGAATAGGACAGACTGGCAATCTTCCAAACCTCTGGTAAAACCCCGCTCTTCAAAATCAATTGGAAAATATGACAAAGAGGGACGTTCAGAACAATGAACAGTCCCTCATCAGAAAACTAGGAACATCATCCGGGCCAGATTATAAATATTTATATATTATATAACGTCAAATTCAACTTTTGTTTAGACTCAACCAGAGTGGCGTTACTCATGTAAATATAACAGTTTTGAACCAAAAGGTTAATTAATTTTCAATTATTTTTTGCAGTAAAATTACTCAACTAAACTTAATACGACAGAAAATTTGCATCATGAAACCTTGATCATTATTTACCTTCTAATATTTATTGAACTTTTTAACTTTTTTAAGATTTTTTCCTTATCAGATTTATTAAATTATCATTCAAGGGTGATGTAACATAAAGTATTTATTAAAAAAAATAAAAAATTATTATTTACTGTTTGACATGTATAATAGGACAGGAAAATATTATCAATATATTTAGATTAAATTAATTCACAGAGGTTCAATTTAAGTAAGGCTTGAATGAAATCTTTTATAAACAAAAATTTGCATAATTCACTTTAAATTGAATTAACCTGGACCTGTATTGAATCTCCAGTGCACTTTTATCCTAATCAGAGAAAATTAAAGACCTATTAGAACAATATATAACATTTAAACTCAACAAAACTAGTAACTGGATTAACTAATAAACCATCAGTTTTTAAAAACAAATCTGTACTCTACTAGAACTAGTACTTTTCTAAATTGTAATAATTAAAGTAAGCTAACTTTTCTATACAAGAGGATAACAACACTTTACATTTTATACATGTATGAAATGGGTGAAACCGCAGAATTTTTACTAAGTGCGCCTCATTATTTAAAAATAAAAGAAGAAATGTAGCAATTTACCCTGTTTTAATATGCTTTCACCAATTACTATAAAAATATGTTGTGGAACATTATCTACTTTAGAAGTTAAGAAGAAATATAAATTAAATTTAAGTAAAAAATATCCATTTGTTCGAGTAGGATATTTTTTCTACACCCTGAATTTATACGATGGGAAAGGAAATAATATTTTCAGCCAAGAAATCAGTTGGTGAAAATGGAACATTTCTGACAAGTTATGAAGTTTAAGAATTAAAAACACAGATTTAAATATAACTGGGAAAAAAAGCAGGAGAAAAAATAACTTTTCTTCTTTAAAATAATAAAACAGAATTACATTTCGTAAATGTGAAAGGAAAGCATTATAGTTTTTGTACGAGTAGTAGAAAAAAAATCAACAATATCTCATCTTTAAAAAAAAAGGAACTTACCTTGTTTACGGGGCATAGCACCGACCAAAAACGCAGCAGATACATCCTTGAAAGCTACAACAGGATCATCTGTAGGAACAACTCCGTACACAAGGGGCAAGGCGCAGTCGGCCATTTCCATCACAACACCTTCAAGGACGCCCATCATGGGGGGAATGTCGAGCAAATGCAAAATAAGGGGCTGGTTGGGGCCGAAGACATCGCCTTTAGCCACCATATACAGAAGAGAATAGGCGATTTGGCCGGCGGCACCGGTAACAACTACACGTAGTGGTTCAGCCTATAAAGATATAAATAGTCAAATTAATTAAAAATAAATATCACGATTTATTTAACATATGTTCCAGAATGAAAAAGATACCAAAAAGCTGCTAACTTAAGGGGAGATCCTGCTTTAAGAGGTTTAAAAAAGGGGTTTTGTCGGGAATTATTTTAGGAAAAAAAACATAACTGAGTGTAGCGGATTTTGATGTATATTTCACCTTAAAAAATTTTTTTTCAACGTGAAATATAAAATAGTCCATTTATGTGCACATTCATAGAGTGTGGATCGGTGGGAAAGATACAGATTGGTATTCTTGTCTGAAACAGACCAATCAAAAAAAAAATTAATTTTCATACATTTACCTTCTAGGCGAACTAAGAAAAACCTGGAGAAATCGTGAATTTCAAACTTTGTCGAGATTTGAAAAACTGGCACTTTCTGGGAAAAAAAATATCATTTCAACTTCCTACAAAAATTGTTTAAAAATAGTTTTTCATCAATCTTTTTAGTTCAAATGGAAGAGGACACAAAACTGAAAATAACACGCTTTGATTCGTTTCAATTCGTGGTCTTTTGGACTGTTGCCTGCGTAGTGCTTACTTTCAAGTAAAGGACAAGTTCTACGCTCAGGACGACGGGCTTCCGATGGGTTCTTCACTCTATCCAGTCATCGCCAATATATATATGGAATGTTTCGAAACTCATGCCATAAAAACGGCAACAGTAAAACCGAAAGTCTGGATGAGATATGTCGATGATACTTTCATCCTATGGAAGGGCAATGATCAAAAACTTAATGATTTCCTGAAACATCTAAATCCCATTCGACCTACAATTAAGTTTACCATAAAAAAAGAGGTAAATGATCAATTGCCTTT
Source organism: Diaprepes abbreviatus (assembly GCA_034092305.1). NCBI lineage: Eukaryota > Metazoa > Arthropoda > Insecta > Coleoptera > Curculionidae > Diaprepes > Diaprepes abbreviatus. The sequence continues at coordinate 1,305,346 of JASJET010000278.1, forward strand.
CCTAGATGTCATGGTGAACCGTTCAAACGAAACTATGAAAACTTCAGTATATAGAAAGCCAACATATACTGGACAATATCTTAATCATAGTTCTAATCATTCTGTTGTAACAAAACGAGGAATTATACGCAATCTCTATAATCGCGCTATATCTATATGCAATAATGCCGAATCATTGGAAAAAGAGGTAGCAAATATTAAATCCGATTTACAACAGAATGGTAATCCTTTAAAACTAATTGACGATGTTATAAATAATGTTAGAACAACGAACACTGGCCAACAAGAAACACATTCCTTCTTCACAATTTCGTACATTAAGGGAACGTCCGAGAAAATAAGACGAATTGCCAACAGTTATAATATAAAAAAATATCCTTTAAATCAGGAAATACACTTAGAGCTCATTTAACAAAAACAAAACCTAAAACTACCGATAAGAAAGAATGTATTTACAAAGTCCATCTGAGTGTGGTGAAATGTATGTTGGAGAAACCAAACGACCACTAGAAGTTAGAACTAAGGAACATAAAACTCATACACAAAAAGGGGAAACGTCGAGATCAGGTATTGCAGAACACTCCTGGGATAAACAACACCATATAAAATGGTCTGAGGCTTCGGCAATATATATGAAACCCAATATGAAAAAAAGAAAATTTATAGAAGCAGCATACATTAAAAACAATAATGGATCTTCAGTAAACCGAGTGTTGAGATACCTCATCTTTGAGGTGTGTACAGAGAAGCGAAACTTTGCGCTTCAATGGACACATTCCCTATATAAGCTCGTAGTCTTAAGACAAAACATTCAGTTTATACTTGATAACGATTAGAGATACGACCTAATCGAAACGTCGTAAAAATAAAAATAAAGACAATGCAAGTCCGACCACATTTTAGTCAATCTTCAACATTGTCTACAACCTTCAAACAAACGTTACAAAAAAAATGTTAAGATAACAAATATAAAAATATGTATACGTCAAAAAACTACGATTTTTTGCCATTATTTGGTACTAGTACTCAATTTCAGGATATATAATAATTCAAACTCTGTTTTAAAAATTTCGTATAGAATACAACAGAGATTGGTTGAAGCTTTAATCTGTATCTGATCATTTGGAATAGCTTTAATGTAAAAAATGCAGATGACTTAGGGCATGGTGCCAACATGAAAGAATCGGTTTTAAGACCTAACACACAAACATGTCTTAATGGATTTTATAGTAGAATCAGGTCTAGTGAGTGGCATTTAGTCGATCATTTAAATACTTCTGCAAATGAAAAATTTACAATTTTCAGGGCATTCTAACGGAGGCCTGCCTGCAATCTTTTTCCGAGAAGACTTATAGAACTCGTAGTTTTGAACCTGGGTGTGTAGACTGGTTCAACGATGGCCTAAGACATATGAGGAATACTGTTCATTTTCTGGATGATGTGTTTAGGCAACATAATACTCCAGGTAACAAACAATAACTTAAGGATTATCAAAAATACTATAAACGGGAGATCGTCGACTCTAAACGTAAATTTAATGATACAATGATACAATCATCAAAAAACCCAACTAAGTGCACCAAGCGCATGTGGAACACAATATATAGTAACAGGGAAAAATCGTACCAAAATTTAAAAAAAATCCTGTATCAGCTGATCAGTTTAACAACGTTTTGAGTGGCATGTCGAATGAGATACTTAGAAACTTCCCTGAAAGTGATATTTCTCCCCTGAGCAATCTCACAAAAATCTTGAGGCCAAATGCTGTCTTTGATTATAGGGAAGTTATGCAGATTGAGGTGAGAGATTACATAAACTATTTTAAAAACAAAAAAATTAACCATGTTAATAAACAACTGCTTTGGAGAAAGTGTATTTCTCACAATAGTTGTTCCCATTTTTAAGAAGGATAATTGGGGGATGTCTCAAACTATCGATCCGTGTCCTTATTGCCAATCATAGGTGGTTCAAAAATACATGGATACGAGAGTGGTTAACTATTTTGAGGGACATGATCTCTTTTCTGAGCGACAGTTTCAATGCCAGTCGGGCAGGGGCACTATTCTTGCTGTTCTGGACATGCTCTCAACTATAATGGATGCATTTAAAAATCGGGAGTACAATACTTTATTGTTCCCGGACTTGAACAAAGCCTTGGTCTCCCACGCACTACTGCTTCAAAAGTTGGAATTCTACAATTTTTCTGACTCTAGTGTTCAGCTGCTTAAGTCATATCTAAAAAATCGACGCCAGAAGGTGCAAGTGGCGGAAACGATGTCATCAGAGAGAGAGAGGTGAAAATGGGAATGCCGCAAGGGCCATATATATAAATGATCTACCATTATATGATAACATCTCTAGATAAACCCTCTTTGATGATCACGCCATCATCTCCCTTCATGGGACTCAGCTTTTTGACTTGGAACGGGGTGTGTTGTTCTGGACTAACAAGCTTGTGCTCAACCATGACAAAATCCAGGGAATGATTTGCGGTCTTATTAATCTGGATGGCAAGGATCAGGGATCTGTCAGGTTTTTGGGTATAAATCTTGATCCGCACCTTCAGTGGTCAGCTCATGTGGGGGCCATTTTTGAGAGGCTGTATGGAGTAGTTTTCCTGCTCAGGGGGTCAGTATCTGGGAAGGTTTGCTGTCTGCTTACTATGCTCTATTTCACTCTGTGATAACCTATGGAATTGTAGCGTGGGGTGGAGCGCCTTGTGCAGATAGAGTTTTTGGACTCCAAAAGGGAGCTATTATGCTATTTGCGGGCCCGTCTTTTCGGGAGGATTGCAGGAGGGCCTTTGTCAAGCTGGGTATTTTGACCTTTCCTGTTGCCTTTGTTCTGGAGAGTGTATTGTTTGTCAAAAAAAAATTGGAACAATTTACCCTCGAGAGCAACGTTCATAAATATGAAACAAGGGGTAAGGGTAACATTAGACCAGTTTTCTGCCGTTTAAAGAAGTGTCAGAGCCGACTAGATATTATGGCTGAGAAATTATTTAATAAACTTCCTCAACAAGCCAAAAGCCTGAATTTTAATAAATTTAAAGAATATGTTAAAAAATATCTACTACAACTTGCTTCCTACAGCATATCTGAAGTTTTAAATAGAAGCTTGTAATTTTTGTGTTAAGTGTTAAAAAGTATTAGTGTGGTTAAATTAAGAATAATGTGTTTGTGTATACTATACGATAAAAATGTAAATTATTTTAACCTGTTTTACTGATAAATGCCAGGATTTTAAGTAGTTTTAATGAGTGATTTTAATCAGTTGTAATGACTAATTTTAACCAATTTTAATGACTAATTGTGAATGTCTCAGTTTTAATTTATGTTTATTGACGTGTACACATATGAATTTATGATTTGATTTGATCTTTTTCAAATTTGATTTGGCAAGTTTTATTCAACTTTTTCATTTATATTTTTGATGATATAGCATTTCCAGGAAAAAAGAGTGAATTATTTTATATGGACAAAATAAAATAAAGTATCCTAGAGGAAATTTAAGCAAAATTAGTAAAACCATTTTCAAAAAAAAAAAAAAAAAGTAGCAAGGAAATAAAAGATCTCTGGCTTAAACATTTGTAATTGCGTAAGGTCTTGATGATAAAACAAAATTGTGAAATTCAAACTGATAAACTCCTAGTAATGCATACTAATCTATTTTTAAATTACACAATCCCGTGACAAAAATTAAATTTTTATCTTAATAAGACCGGCAAACATATGAATAAAAATATGTAGTTAGATAAAACACAGTGCATCCAAAAATTAGGCAAGATATGGAAAAATTCTGTTATAATTTCTCAGAAAATTTTATTCCTATTAGTTGCCAAATTACAATTCACTAATAACGTGAGTTAACTGCATATCACTAATATAAACCAGTTTTGCTTGAAAGAATTACACATGTCAATTAGCTGAAAGAGAGAAATCGTTATTTATATTTAATCAAAAATTATATAATATATTTGAGAAATGATAAACATATTGTGAATCTTATAAGCTTGTGGGTTTATGAAAAATAACTTTTAAATATGAACCAATGCCAAGGTTATTTTAGTGAAAATTTGGGTACACAAATTAAAAAAAAATAAATTATCAGTAAAATTAAAATTATAATATTTAGATATAAGTATAGAGTCAAAATTCTAAGCATTTTACTCAGTTGTCAAGCCTTTTTACTTTACCCCAGTGTGTTTGAAGGAGTTAAAATCTGTATTTAAAGATATCAACAATAAAAATGCTTCTGGCTGTGATGTTTCTATAAAAATATTTATGAATCTTCCTGATACTGTCCTTGCTATTTTGGCGGAAGCAAATAATCTTTCCTTTTTTGAAAAGTGGAGACAGTGAGTTGCCATTTAATTACAGACCTATTTCACTGTTCTCTCCATTAAAGAAGATTGTTGAAAAAAATTATGATGTGTTTTGGATAAAAACAATTTAATTTGTATTTCTCAGTTTGGCTTTCAGGCTTCCAAGAATACTGATGACGCAATATTTTTTATTTTTCAGGAACTATAGCTTGGGCTTAATGATCAAAAAGGGGCCGCGGTAGTTTTCTGTGATTTGACAAAAGCTTTTGATTGCGCGAATCATAGAATACTGCTGCGGAAACCTGAAATCCATGGCTTTAGGGGTATTATCATCGTAGAATGGTTTTGATCCTATCTTTCTGGGCGAACCCAGAGCGTCCACTTTAGGGAAGGTGTCTTGAGAGGACTGGACATTTCCGTGGGTGTACCTCAAGGCTCCGTTTTGGACTCTACTTTTTTTGTTGTATGTGAATGACCTTCCATCTGTCAATAAGCATGTTTAGCTTTTCCTAATGATAACTCCATCCTTTGGCATCATAAAGACTCATCAGATCTTAACAATTTAATAAACATTGATTTTGCTCATAGAAATGGTTCGATTGTAATATTTCAAAAAAAAGTTTTGAGTTTCAAATGTTAGCTTGGGTGGTGTTTATCTTGATGGTAGGGAAATTAAAAGCTTGACACACTTTAGACCCCTATATTAATAATAAACTTAAATTTAACCCACATATTGAACATGTTTTTGCTAAATTGTCATTGGTTTGCTTCGCACTTGGAATTATAAGAAATGAGTTGGGTGGTACTGTGGCCAAAAGCGAATACTTTTCTCTTATCAAGTCACAGTTGCATTATGGGATTTATTTTTGGGTAGCTTGTTGTGGTACTTTAAGTTGGTCTTTGTTTGCGAATGATCTTATTAAATATAAGGTATATATTTCATATGTGGATGATACCAACATTTTAATTGTTAGAGATGGCCTTAGTTCATTGAAAACAGTTGCTGAAGCTCTGTACCTTAGAATGATACTATGGTCTGAAAAAACTAACCTTAACTAAAATAGAAATAAAACTATTATAGTAAATTTTTCACTAAGATTTAACAAACCTGGTTTCGCTTTGTTTGAGAACTCTATTCCTTTGAAATTGGCTGAGAATACTAGGATACTAAGTATTACTTTTGAAGGTAACCTAAAGTAGTATTTTCAAATTGATGAACTTTGATCAAAACTGTGTAGTTATTATTATGGTCTTTGCGTTTTGTCAATGCATTGTAACCAGGAGGTGCTCTTGATCATTTATTTTGCCACCATACATTCTCGAATGCAATATGGTATCTTAAATTAGGGAAGAAGTGCAAATGTAAATAGGATTTTTATTTTGCGTTTTTTTCGCTGATTTAAGATGAAGAAACTTACGTAAAAATGGTGTTAAGAGGTTAAAAATTTTAACGATTGCCAGTATTTACATTTACGAGGTTTGTATTTTTGTTTATCAGAATAAAAATATCCTTCAGTGTAGTAGATCTGTGCATAAATATAACACTAGATTTTTAATGCCTAAAAATCATAGATCTACCCAGTATCAAAAATTGACTGATTTTTCATCAAACTAAATAGTAACATGAGAGATACCATCAATTTAATCATTTTTAAAAATGCTTGAAAAAATATCTACTAGATCTGAATTGTTACATTTTAAATTGATGTTTTTTCATTAATGACTTTTGGAAAGTTTTACTTAATTTTATTTTATGTTTTAAATATTGTATATTTTGATCATATCTTCAATTATTGTAATATTTTAACTTTTCAATTGGAGAAATAAATGATTATTATGAATGATTTACAAGCCAGATGGCTTCGCACTCCCTCCAGGGATTATTCACTCATACCAGGCACACAAAGGTACCAGAAGTATGAAGCTCTGTGGGAACCCTTTCCATGTTATCGGGTCCTAGGTGACGTGGTCTGCTGTATTTCCCATGATTATTATTATTATTAATATTATAATTGTTGTGGATTTGTGTAGGCCTCCTTTTTTAAATAAAAAAATTTCACTCTACGTTTTAAGTTTATTATCCTAGACTCTGTCTTATGCATGAAAAATACTCTTCCTTCATCCATTCCACATTTTCCTCTATAACCATTAATGCTCCGATTCCCACAAGCAAGTTAATAAAGAACTCTGTTTTATATAATGGCAAAAAATTATTCAATCAATCACCTGCCTAATGGAATGAGGCAGATTAAGGAAGGTAGAATTTTTAAGAGAAGAGTTAAAGAATTACTTATGTCAAAAGGTTCCCACACACTGGAATGGTTTTCTTTTTGGTAATTCTCCTGGTCTTTATACATTTATTTGTTTTTGTCCCTAAAACTTTTTTTTTGATCGTACTTCTCTTAGTAGCTTTGTTAATAAGATTTTTTGTCTTTCAACAATAAAGCATATTTGATTTGATATCAAGAGATGGACACTAAAAGGTCCAATATTTAAAAATAAATACGTATCAGTTTATAAAAAGATCTGTTCACAGAACAATCAAAAACTAGTCAGCACAAAAATCATCTAAAAACAGATGGCTCTCACCTCGCTTTACAAATTTTGGTTGATGCTGACTGGTTTGTGATTTCCCTATAAACAAGCCTAATTATATTTCCTTTTACAAATTATTCTATAAATATTAATAGAAATTTTTAAGTACGACAATATGTAACATATTTTCCATATTTATGACACATAATTTGTTTTACTTGTTAATATTAATTTTTTATACAGAAATACCAAAATCCGAATTTAATTTTTTAGCGTTTTTTTATTATTTTTGTAGCATACAGAAACCCTTATAATATATTTATCAAAATTAGGTTAAAAGTTCATTATGTTTGTAACATGATGAATTAAATATTATTATGATAATCGGGTCACAAAGCTGTTCATTTAATTACAATTTATAGTGTTATCAGTACTTAAAAATAAAGCCCATTTTTATATACTGAAAAGTATATTTGTCTTTCAGCATTACATAATTTATTAAGTCCTTAAAGAAGAAAACCAATAATCAATATAACTAAATTAAGGGAATTTTTTTAGGTAAAAATATCAAAATGTCTGGATTTTTTTATAATAGAAAATTTCTTTATCTTCTTAAGCAGTCATTGATTTATCTGAATATTTATACATGTGTTTTAAAAGTAACAGAGATAAAAACTTTGTTAATAGCAAAATAATTCAGAAAAAGGATTTAAATTTAATTCTTAAAAATGAAACATGTTACTCTTGGAGAACCAATTAATAGAATCTAATATTTCTACTGCTAAGTCTATTAATGTCATGATCTTAATTCATTATCATAAGCCTATTTGTAAACCAATAAAATGGTTTTTCAGAATAATAAATTAATTACAATTTTCATCCTGAATAAACCTGGCATAGAGATGCATTAAAACAGGTAATAATAAAAGGTTATATCCTGTGTTACACTTAAGATCTATTAGTACTCAGTATTCAAACTTATTTAAAATAAAATATTGCAAATGTGTCACGTTCTTTTAAAATAAAAACGTGTTTAATACTATATGACACCATAAGAACTTTAAAATGAATATACCATAATTTTATTCTGCATTACCGGTACTTTTTAATATTACAAACATGTTATGTAATAACACCTAAGCCATACTTATAAAATAAAAATATGGAAACCAAATTTAAATACGACAATTCCAGAAAATACTCACTTACCATTTTAATTAAGTTACAGAAACAAGAACAAGCACTTTACAATCAGTTAAACTAAAATTAAATGACACAGAGGACGTCCTTTACAGCGAAGTTTGAACTTGATAAGTTAAGCTCAAGTGGAATCAAGCGTTCAAGATTATTTTTTTATCTGCGGGGTGAACGTCATGAGACGTGTCAAATGAAATCAGCTGATTGTCAGAAAAACTATTTCTGTTCTTATTCAAGTGGAAAATAGTTCAAGTAAAGAATAACAACCTTGATATTTATTCTAGATATTATTTTTTTCAGTGAATAATTAAAAAGTACTTAGGAAAATTTAGAGAAATCCTTTATTCCATCGATTTGAAATATAGAAACCTTTTTTACCAACTGGAGCTATTTTTTGGCCTAGTAACGATAATACTTTTGCTTTGAAGCGTTTGACGTGATGTCATGATTTGATAAAATAAATATTTTTTTAAAAACATTTTTTTAAAGTTAGGCAAATTTTAAAAGTAATGTATAAAATGTCCCTGTCATTCAAATCTATGTCGCAATTACTTTTGCTTTATTATGTTACCCCCAAAATAATATTATCTTCCAATACTTACTTATCTAAAAAATTTCCAGACGTTTTGAAGATGCTAAATAACAAAACACGATAAGATACAAAATTGTCAATAAATTTTTATCCAGCAGCCACACGAGCAGCAATAGGATTCTTGCCCACTTATGATACGGATCATAAATAAAGGTATGGAAAGACGAGAACTGATTTCTCGTGTTTTCGAATAAATTTATTTATGACACATTAACTCGCAATTAATACTCATCAACTAATCCCATTTAAATAGTATTTAGCTTTTAAAATCGCACTATGTGAAAACCTGAAAGTTGATGGGACCTTCAAACTGAGCTGGACAAACTCACGGATTTCTGAAAATAAATGGATGACAGGCCGTAATGGAGCTGTCAAACGAAAAATGTCCGGAGTATGCTCTGCGCCATTTTGGGTAAGAGTGACGTTTGGCACGTCAAATTAACCGTCAAAAGTCAAAAAATAGTGTCGTTGTTATTATTGTGAAATAATCTGTTTTTCCTTGAATTAAATTTATTTTAATTAACTTAATAACCAAGTGATATGCACCAAGCCATCAGTCAAATATTTAGGTGTAAATATAGACCACAAAATTATCTTAAATTGGCAGTTTGGAACTGTTAAACAAAAAATGTATACAAAGGGCCAAATACCTTAGGAGTCTAATATACAAAGAAAAAGGCATTTCAAGAAAAACAACTCATATATATACAAAGCAATATACTGACTTTAATAGGAATACATACCTCCTATATACAGTAATTGCAGGAAGCCAGCACTCATAAAACTTGAAACGGTAGAAACCACTGCTCTATGTAGTATTACTAAAATCCATGGTCCTAGCTATCCACCAATCAATTATTGTATGAATTCACTAAACATCCAGCCGATTATTGCAAGACTTCCTGTCCTGACAAGTAAGTTTGAAAGAAAACCTGAAACTTGACTGGTGATAGAGGAACTGTGTACAACCAGGGGCCGGAACCATAGGCCAGCCCGAAGACCCCCATTAATGATACTATTCAACCTTTAGTATACTTTTTTATTATTTTGTGAAGATTTGTAGGGGCTTGAAGACCAAACGTACTATAAAAAACTTTTTATTCTGAAGGACCTCGTTTGTTGGCTTGTAGGGTTCAAATTTATGTCCTAATAAATTATAATCAATAATATTTATTTAATTGTAGTGTAGTATAGTGTTTAACACAGCCTAAGGAAGTAAAATGTTGTATTTAACATTATTTGAATATAAAATTGAATGTTACTTATTTAAATAAAAGTTTTAAATATCTTACAAATTGTTACTTCTCAAATTTTTTTTATAAGTTGTGTTGCTGAAAACAATTATGTTATACTTAACTGTTTCAAAATAAGATACTCGACCGTTTGGGGATATAGGGACACAAGTGTTTATATTAAATCCATAATTAGAACTAGTCGTAGGAAAACAATTTTTAAACAGCACGTTCATACTATTAAGATATGAACAGAATTTAGTGTAATAATTTTGTATGTCTATAATCTCAAATTTATTTGAAATTTGCGTAACATTCAACTTTCTAAGGAAATTTTAATTGGAAAATACTGAAAATAACGGAGTACTACCTAATTCACATTTCAACTGTTTTTTCACAAAATAAAACATTTTGTAGAAACGGTTCGTCAACATATTGCTTTTTTAAGGACTAGTTATTTTTAACAACCAAAAATATAACAATTTTTAATTTATTTTTACGACCGACCAATAGTATGACAAATATCCACACGTAACAATCGACACAAATTGGATAAGTTGGGTAAGGTTATAACGTAATACTGTCATTTTATCTCTTTCTACCATTCGTTTCGTTCAACTACTTATGTCGATGAAATTTCGGAAAGGTATGTAAATTGCTTCAAACCTTGTCAGTGGGAGGTAAACGATTACGTTTAGTCGTTATAATTTTTCAGTGGCGACAGCGTATTCACTGTTATTATAACTTCACCTTACCCAAAATGGCGCATAGCATGGTCCGGACATTTTCTGTTTATTTGACGATCAGTATACATATACTTTATACGTGCGTGGACAAACTACTTTTTAAATTTACAGCTAACTTTAAGTCCTTGTACGTGTTTCCTTTTCCGTGCGTCATCGACTGACAACAGACAGGTTAGGAATAATATTTAAAGTTTTTTACTGATTTTTCAACAAAAATATTAAATTCTTTTGTGATTCGTATTTTCTTTGTTCCGTTGTTTATAATTTCCTTTAAATCTGTTACTAATTATTGTGTTAGTATTGAAATTTTTAAGAAATAAATTTGATAGGTTAGAAAACAGCGTGCATGCTGTCCGCCATTACATTTTATCATTGTTACAACCTAAAATATTTATTTTTCTTTTCAGAAAATGCCTTCTGTAACATTGAAAGACGTTGATCAACACAAATTTGTAAAAGCTTTCGCCCAGTTCCTTAAAAAGTAAGTTCCTTATTTTTGTTTAGTGATTGATAAGAATGTGTAAAAAAAACTTCCTATAAAATCATTTATTCAAAAGAACACTGTTCATTATTCTGTAATTAAAAAAGTCTCGATTATTTTCGAGATATTTATTATAAACAAATGTAAAATTAATATATTTTTTCAGAACTGGCAAATTGCGTGTTCCAGAATGGATTGATCTAGTTAAGACTTCCAGGGCCAAAGAATTGGCGCCCTATGATCCCGACTGGTACTACGTTCGTTGTGCTGCAGTTATTAGACATATTTACATCAGATCTCCAATTGGTGTAGGTTCAGTTACTAAGATCTTTGGTACTCGCAAACGTAATGGAACTAAACCTTCCCACTTCTGCAGATCTGCTGGTAGCATTGGACGTAAATCTTTACAAAGTTTAGAAGGTTTGTATTAGTTCTTTTAGAAACCAAAGATTAAATTTGCATTAAGCTAATGTTTGTTAAAAGCTGATTATAAAAAAATCCAGTTTAGAGCATTTTTAAAAGCCATAAAACTTTGAGATCCGTTTATTTTTCATTTTGTGTATTGGTTCCTTTTATTATGGTGGGACTATCAGCACTATGGTTTATTGAATTATAAAGTTAATTAAGCTTATTTTGCTTTTATAACATTTTTATATTGATAACTAAAATTACCCAATTTTGACAAATACCTGTGAGCAGGGCCAGATTTAAACAAGGACACTTAGGGGGTTTGCCCAGACTCCCCACAAACTTGAATTGAAGGTTAAGTTTTTTCATTTATTCCTTAAGGAAACGTCTTCTGAACAATACTAAATTGTATTCAAATATCATGCATATTTGTTGTTTAATAAATTCTCTTTTGATCATCTCGAGTTTTTTAAAGTTTATTAAAAAAAAATTTGATTGCCTTAAGAGGACATCTGCATAATTTGTGCCCAGGGCCTTGTACTCTTTAAATCTAGCCCTGCCTATGAGTTATTATTTGATACTAGTTGCTCTAAAATATCAACCAAGTGATGTTACTGATTATTCTATTAAAGTTTTCTTTAAGAACTATAGCTACAAATCTTTAAATGACACTGTATTTTACATAAAAGCGCATTAAAAATCTTACTTAATTTGTTCAATTGTAGGTCTTAAATTGATTGAAAAATCTGCTGATGGTGGTAGAAAACTGACACAACAAGGCAGGCGAGATGTTGACCGCATCGCCGCTCAAGTAAAAGCGAAAGAGAGAAAAGCTCTTAAGGCAAGCGCTGTATTAACTTTGTAAGGTATTTTTTTATTGTTAAATAAAGAGAAAATTTGAAAATTTTACTTTTGTTTTATTATGACGTATATATATATGGAAGTATGTGGTCTCCTTGATTAGGTATGGACAACGTTATAGCTATTCTTTTGAGTCATTATCATTTTTAGTTCTATCACTTGAAGTAATCATGATCATTTCGACCCAATAACAAGTAAATGCATATTCAAAAGAACATGAAGTTTCACTTTGATCAATTGATAATTACTCTAAAGAATACAGCCTTTGTAACAACAACTGTATTCTTTTGAGTAATTATCAATTTTATTTTATATCGAGAAAATCAACTCATATGTACAAAGCAATATACTGACTATATTAGGAATAGATGCCCCCAACATGCAGTAATTGCAGGAAGCCAGCACTGATAAACCTTGAAATGGTAGAAACTGCTGCTCTATGTAGTATGACTAAAATCCATCGTCCTAGCTACCCACCAATCAATTATTGTATGGATTCACTAAACATCCAGCCTCTTATAAGACTTTCTGTCCTGACAACTAAGTTTGAAAGAAAACCTGAGACTTGACTGGTGATAGCGGAACTGTATACGACGAAGGACTGAAACCGTAGGCCAGCCAGAAGACCTCCATTATTGATACTGGCAGATCTCACATTCAACCTTAATATACTTTTTTATTATTTTGTAAAGATTTGTAGGGGCTTGAAGATCAAATGTACCATTAATAACGTTTTTATTCTGAAAGGCCTTGTTCGTTGGCCTATATGGTTCAAATTTATATATCCTAATAAATTATAATCAATAATATTTATTTAATAGTAGTGTAGTATAGTGTATAAGACAGCGTAACGAAGTAAAATGTTGCATTTAACATTATTTGAATATAAAATTTAATATTACTTATTTAAATAAAAGTATCTTACAAATTGCTATTTTTCAAATTTTTAATAAGTTGTGTTGATGAAAACAATTATGTTACACTTAAGTGTTTAAAAGATACAGGATTGTTATGGGCACAAGCGTTTATGTTAAATCCATCATTAGACCTAGCCATAGTAAAACAATTTTTAAACAGCACGATCATACTATTGAGATATGAACAGAATTTAGTGTAATAATTTTGTATGCCTATAATCACAAATTTACTTCAAAGTTGCGAGACATTCAACTTTCTAAGGATATTTTAATTAAAAATTAGAAAATACTGAAAATAACAGGGTACCACCTAATTAACATTTCAACTGTTTTTTCAAAAAATAAAACGTTTTGAAGAAATGGTTCGTCAACATATCGCTTTTTTTAATGACTAGTTATTTTTAAAAACTAAACATTATAATAAAAATTTTGAAATTATTTTTACGACCGACCAATAATATGAGAGACTTCCACACATAACAATCAATTGACACAAATTGGATAAGTTGGGTAAGGTTATAACGTAATACTGTCATTTTATCTCTTTCTACCATTCGTTTCGTTCAACTACTTATGTCGATGAAATTGCGGAAAGGTATGCAAATTGCTTCAAACCTTGTCAGTGGGAGGTAAAAGATTACGTTTAGTCGTTATAATTTTTCAGTGGCGACAGCTTATTCACTGTTATTATAACTTCACCTTACCCAAAATGGCGCATAGCATGGTCCGGACATTTTCTGTTTATTTGACGATCAGTACATATACTTTATAATTGCGTGGGTGCAGCATTCCACTAGGCGCTCACAACGACCAAAATATTCGTTCAGTCGTTCCACATGAAAACTGCGGTCGCGGCGAAAACGTCATTCTTCTCGCTCACGCCGAGCTCACAACGACCCATCTGAAAAGGTGGGTCGAAATGGACGTTGAGAATTTTGGCGCGGTTTTTTAAATTTAAAGACAATTGAATGTAAGAGTTTCAAAATTACAGTGCAGCATATGAGAAAAAATAAGTATAATTTAGTTTAGATTCAAAATACACTCAATTACACGGTGTAGTCCAATCCACAAAAGGTGTTACTGAAAAATAAATTTATAAAAATGTAGTAATTATATACAAGTACATTTATAGAATGTAGTAATTATATAAAATTTACCCTAAAATAACTTTTGAATTCTTTATCTGAATAATGATTAATAACATTCTCATAATCAAGTTTTCGCTTTCCCCGATTTTGTAAAACTGCATTCCATTCTTCATCTGAACTAGATGAAGTACTTTCTGACGCATTATTACGATCCACCAACAAATATCCAACTGTCGCCACAATAGATATTTTGAATATTTTTCAACGTAAATTACTTAAAGACTCCACTAAAATAAAATATAAGAAACTAAATAGTATTTTTCTTTAATATTAAGCAAGTTAACCAATAATTATAACCAATTATTAAAATTAAAGCTTAAAAATTATAACATAACCTTTTCAAGCTTCTGATTTATTTTCAAATCCGCCATTTGTAATATTTACTCAACGCACAATCCCATTCCACTTGGGTTTATGATTAGAATGCTCACAAGCTAGTGGAACGGGAAAAACTGCGATCATGAGCGTGATTGTTGTAAGTGCTTAGTGGAACGCACCCGAGGATTCCCTGATCGTGTATGTACTCCTGGTGATTATTTTTTATTTTTAAAATTCGAGTGCAGACTGAATAATTTAAAGAAAAATTGTGAGAAAATATTTGAAATTCTATAAGGAACGATATATTTTTTACTTTTCCCCCTAATAAGTAGTTATAACAACTTAACGCTTTGTAATAAATAAAAAAGTTTACATTATATTTTTTACCTTTCTGGCTTTTGCTCCCAAGGATAAAGAGCCAGCCCGTTAGGAGAATTCTCAGGTACTCAGGGTTCTTCATAATTTTGAGCGTTGTATAGTAATAAAATAAAGTTTTTTTTACTTTTGCTCTCTCAATAGTGCAAATCGATGTAATAACAGACTTAAATGAAGTTTTTTCATTTTTTGTAAAAACAAAAGTTTCGAATTTATGGGACATGACGTAATTTCGAACTTTATTATTTTTGGTTTTACCAAAATTTTGGATCGATAAAAAATGAAAAGCTAAATTTTACACATTGAGATACTTTCATACCCATTCAGTCTACAGCTTCCAAATTTTTTTAGAAATTTAAGTGATATTAAAAAATGGTATCATATACAAAGTGTCCCACTAAAAATAAAAAACTCATTTCCACAAAACAACCACCTTCGCATAGAAAAAAATGAAAAAATATGTCAGCTACAAAATTTAAGCGAGTTACGAATTGTTTTGAAAAATTAAGGGTTAAAAATATTTTCATGACAAAATGGTGAATGTAACTAAAATTTAGGTTTAATTGAAAAAAATAGCATCCATATAAATTGGAAATTGGAAACATTCAAGAACATTTGGTATATATTTTGCTATTTATTTATTTTAAAACTTTCTCGAGTGAGAAAATTAAAGGAAAACTTCATTTTCAGTGAAAATCTATTATTATTTTATAAATTTAGGAAATACTTCTTAAAGAACCTATTAATGTAAAACAATAACATCAAAGAGGCAGCTGAAGGTGAATATAGGCAACTTGGTAAATTCTACGGCAGTAAGCATTTCTTTATTTCTACTGAAAATGTCGCAAAAGGAAAATTAAAGAAAGTTGCAAGTAGTCAAGAGACGAAAAAAAAGTATAAAAGAAAAGAAGCAGTTATTAAAAGAAGGAAAATATAGATAATTCAGACAACTCTAAAGAGAACCGAAAACCGATAAGGAAAGACATGGAGAGATACTATATATACACAAATACTGGAACATATCTACTGTATGTCACTTCTGCCCAGAGGCGGATCCAGCCTCTCTCTTTGGGACTCGACTGGGGGGGGGGGGGGAGACGCTAGCAGCATTTTCTAAATTCGAAGCTCCTGAGGAGGGGGAGAATCGCGTCTATTTTCCTGAACTCAAAACTCGGGGGTATCGCCCCCCCCCTCTGGATCCGCGCCTGCTTCTACCAGAATATTCAGAGTACATTATGATTAAAAAGGGCATAAGACAGGGCGACGCTCTAAGCCTAAAGTTTTTCAACCTCCGTCTAGAGGATGTTTTCAGGAAGTTAGGTTGGAGAGATAAGCGTATATTATATGAATCAACGGAACAAGATCCACCATCTTCGATATGCAGACGATACTGTTCTCATTGCTTAAACACTTGGGTAACTGCAAAGAATGCCTACCAAATTAAATAAATATTGGAAGCAATAGAACTTTGATAAGATAAGAGTGATGTGTCAAGTAGACTTTCACATCAAAGTGTTGAAAAGAAAGTATATAAAATGTTCAGAACTACATCTCTCTTGGACATATGTTCAAACATGGACTGAAGATGGCTGATGAGATGAAATGAGACGGTTTTGTGACAAAATTGGAAAAACCAAATACTTACAGAAACAACTCGTGTAAGTTCCTTCGTCTACTCGTACATCCGTTTGTCACGGTCCTTTTTTTCAAAATGAAGAGCTGATAGTTGATACAGTTACGGTTAGAGCTAATTTTACATCCCAAAAAACGACAAAAAAAATTTTAGGTTTAACTCTGTTGGGTATAAAATAAAAACTAATAAAATATGAAATGTGAAAATATAAATTTACTTTGGTGACCGTGTAAAAAAATAACAAGAAAATATTGAAAAAATATAGAATGTTCTTAATTACTAGCGCATTGCCTAATATGATTTTTAAGAAAAGAAAAAAAATTTTTTTTTGGCGCCTGCCAAGTAAATCAATAAATAAACTCGTAGATTTTAAATATTTTACGGAACACTTGAGTTCAATTAGCATTTGACGGTTTTTAAAATGAATTAAATATTTAATTACACTTTGTGAATCAACTTACCTTTAATACATATTTTCCAAGGCTTCGGCAACTGTTTCGACCTTCCTTGGTCATCATCAGTGTTGTACGGCTCCGAATAGAGCAACAACAGACAGCTGCTTACTCATTATCATTATACGTACCAAAAACACCTGAAACGTAAACAGCTGCCGAGAAAACACCAACAACTACCACACATATCGGTATCGGTGTGTTCTTAGTTTTAAAAATAAAAACATACTAAAAAAACAACTTGTAATGATTAACCCTGAAAAAAAATAGCAATCCTGAAAAAGATCATTAGTAAAATTTAATCAAACAGTGTTATCAATAGTAGAATAAAGAGATTAAACCTGAAAAAAATAGCAATTCTGAAAAAGATCATTAGTAAAATTTAATCAAACAGTGTTATAAATAGTAGAATAAAGAGATTAAACCTGAAAAAAAATAGCAATCCTGAAAAAGATCATTAGTAAAATTTAATCAGTGTTATAAATAGTAGAATAAAGAGATTAAACGTGAAAAAAATAGCAATCCTGAAAAAGATCATTAGTAAAATTTAATCAAACAGTGTTATAAATAGTAGAATAAAGAGATGAACTCTTAAATTCTCAAGCTTTGGGTCTAAAAGGCTAAAAAACTAACTCATTGGTCACTTTATCTGATTCTGAATGTGTTAATTGGCACTATTTTACAAAGCAGTGGTTATTTTGGCCAAACATCACAACTTCCCTATGAAATAGTGCAAATTAATCAAAGACAGAGTGACCAAAAGAATAACTTTCTCTTACCTTTTTGACTCAAAAATTTGACATTTGATGGTTTATCTCAATACTTCAATATATGCAATTGTGTGCAACA
Organism: Diaprepes abbreviatus; assembly: GCA_034092305.1. Taxonomy (NCBI): domain Eukaryota; kingdom Metazoa; phylum Arthropoda; class Insecta; order Coleoptera; family Curculionidae; genus Diaprepes; species Diaprepes abbreviatus. Next base: position 1,323,414 of record JASJET010000278.1, read on the forward strand.
TTTGGACTTGGATTTGCAAAATAATGCTAGTTTGTTGCAAAATCTTTAAAAGTAACTGAAGATAAACTCGTTTTTCAATGCAACAAGATTTCAAATGACTGACTGCTTATTTTTAATATTCGGACCCCTAAACCTATTTTCTTATAGTGATTATTCAAGATGTATTAATGCACCTAAAAAAGAAGAAAAAAAGCATTAAACTTCTTATGTGATATATGCTATGAGAATCCATACTGGATTTATAAGGGTATATTATTATTAAACGTTCAAAATTTAAAATAGAAAATTCGCATCTAAAGTAATAATCTTGTACCTACCTCTTTTAAATATTTATTAACTAAATCTATCTTTAAAATGTTTTGTATTTAGACAAAAACCCAAATAGATAAAATGTGATAGTTCTGCACCCACCGGAAGAGGTGGATCCAGGAGGAATATGCTAATTTTTTATTAGTTAATAAGGATTGACTTAACCTGACTCCGTTTTTCCCCTTTAAACAATGGTTTTAATGACCGTAATACTGTTTTAAAGGGTTATTTCTATTGTTTTGAATGGATTAACCTAATTATTCTGAATTAATGAAATAATCGTAAGAAATCAAGGGCAAAAAGGAGGATCTGGCAACATGGCCACCGGTGGCCTTTTTTGGTGGATTTTTTGGGTCTCGTCATACCTGCTTTCTACCGTCCGCCAGATGCGTCATTACCTGCCTTTTTATCAGGTACAAATGGTTCTATTGTATTTCCGCACCCATCTTTGTCGAGACTTGTCATACATGCTTTTTACCGCTCGCCAGATGCGATATTACCTGCTTTTTCTTAGGTGCTAAGGGTTAGAATTTGAAAAGAGGTAAAGTATGTTAATTGATATGGTTGATGTATTTGGGTTCTATATATTTCTTTCATGAAACCTTTGTCTGTATCGATTTTTTTATTTTATTGAAAATAAACTATTGCATCGGATTCCGGACTCATTATTATCGAGATTTGTCATACCTACTTTTGATCGCCCGCCAGATGCATCATTACCGTTTCTTTTATTAAGTGCGAAGGGTTAGAATTTTAAAAGAGGTAAAGTATGCATATTGGAATGACTCATGATTTTGAGCTCTATACACATTTTTAATTATACCTTTTTGTTTGTGTGAACAAAAAGATTAAGTTTAGAATTTAACAACTACATGTAATGTTAAAATTCCTTTCTTTAAATTATTCATACCTTGCATTCATTTGATCTGTATTTGCATTGTATAAATGATATTAGTTAAATAATCATAAAAAATCAAGGAAAGAAAAAAGGATCTGGCAACTTGGCCACTGGTGACATTTTTGAGCCTCGTCATACCTACATGCTATGGTTCGTCAGATGCGTCATTGTCCGCTTTTTATGAGGTGTAAAGAATTGCTAGAATATGAATAGACATAAAGCATGTATATTGATATAACTAATGGGTTTTAGTTCCATTATCAGAAGTATTATATCACTGATATCTAAATTATTATTCTTGTTGGGATTGCAGCTCGAGGTGTCGATATTATTAGAAATATTAGAGTTTTATATATCATTTTAATAAACACCCTTTCCTT